>JAVYIG010012077.1:0-56023 GCA_035222895.1 Strongylocentrotus droebachiensis | reverse complement strand
CTTGATTCCTTATTTTGATATCCTTCTAAAATGATATACCTTGGATGACTGATTCGCCCTGTAAGCTGGAAAAATACAATGCTATACGAGGAAGGGGCATCTCTCAACTCTCTTTACCATGATGTTAATATTAATAATAACAATCATCTAGTAACCGTCTAAAGAAACACAAACTCAGCGAGAAATGTTTATGACACGAACAGCAACAAAACAGAATAAAATGTTCAGAGTATCACACAAAATTATTGTCACTGTGTAGGTCTAGCCTACCTAAAAACTGCAATTCGTGAAAATAAAACGGATATGATGGAAAATAAAGGACAGATTGTGACAGGCAAAGAAAACATGAGGAAGTTTAGCTGAAGTTTTGTTGATGGTAATTTCACTTAGTCCCCAATGTGTGTAACTGTGTAAGAACTATCCATGATTATGATTTTAGCAAGATCCTAATAACGCATTAACTACATGGGGACAAGCGCGTAGCCAGGATTTCATTTTAGGGGGCGGTAGTGAGCACGCGAAGCGTGCGAATCACTTACAGAGCGCGCTTTCTAGGGAAGAGGGTGCAGGGAGGGGGGGGGGGGGGGGGGGGGGGGTGGGGGGGAGAGTTTTGACGTTTCATTGAATTATTAGAGAAAGAAGACGATTCGTTGTACCGTCCTCGACTCTGAATCCTTGTTTGAAACAAGTTCCCCTTCCCCCACGCGTAGCGCGGAAGCTCTGACGTTTCATTAGATTATTAAAGAAAGAAGACGATTCGTTGTACCATTCTCAAACGACTCTTAATCCTTGTCTGAATTCAGTTCCCCCCCTCCTCCTCTGCGCGAACCGTGGAAGCTTTGACGTTTTATTAAATTATTATATAAAGAAGGCGATTCGTTGTACCGTTCTCGACTCTTAATCCTTTTTCTTCCTACGTCCCCTTCCTTTCTTCTTTTTTCTCTCTTTTTTTTTGGCCGGCGTTTTTTTTGTTTTTTTGTTGGGGGGGGGGGGGAGGGGGTGACCTCCCCACCGCCCCACCCCCCAGGCTACGCGAGACAGTCAAGTTTCTGTAGCAAGTTTTCTTTAAAAGTGCATGTCGGTGTTAGTACTCAACACTGTCTTTAAAATGTCTGAATGAAAGTAAAGATGTCTTTGGAATTTTCATGAAAGAACGAATAAAGTGCGGGGGCAATCGTGGGACCAAACTTATATGGGACTGTGTCGCGAATTCACTGCTCCACTGCTTCAAAATGAACACCTCAGTGGAAACAGCATTTAATATTATTTACATTTGCCATAGTTCACGCGATTCATGGACTGTTCAACCATTATGCCTAGGTCACATTTGCTCTACGGCTAGGATACGGCGGCCGTACGCCCCCGAAATCGAGAAATACTTGCGGCGGCCGCAGAGAATCTGCCTCAGGGTCACCCTAGGGCGTATCCTTATCTTTAAAGCCCGTACGGGTCACCGTGGGATTATAACGCGGAGTTATAACTGTTTTCATTTCTAGATTCACCGTAGCGATTAAACACGCCGTAGCCATGCCGTAGAGTGGTTCCACGGCGACCGTACGTCGGGCGTACAGTAGCCTTGCGTTATATATACTCCAGGGGTGAAGCGGTAGCATTAGTCTGACCGAACGGTCGCCGTATGGTCCCTTACGTCTACCTTAGTATTTGTCAAAAAGCTACGGCTACCTCAGGGACGCCCTGCGTCATCACTTCAAAGGCCGTACGACAGTCGCAGATTTTCTGTCCCCACAAACTCAAAATACGCTGTGCAGCTACGCTATTTTGTGACCGCTACCGTATGTGACCGTGGGAATGCTGCGGCGGTCCTATAATTGATATTGGCCGTATATATTTTAGACCGCACGGTCGCCACGACAAATGTGACCTAACCATTACTCTGCTAAAAGATTTCGGCTTTCCAACTTAAAAATGAAATTTTAAATAAATATATTTGTCTCTCCTCTTGTATTATGATCTATCCAGGATCAAGGTGGGCTAATACACACAAAACCCTCTGAGAGTCAATTCTACAAGTAACGGTTTACTGGGGTACCAGGGTTGTCTTGAAGGTTTACAGGAGTACCAGGGTTTTTGCTATAAACGGGTACGTGTAAAGTGTGCGGGGAAATTTTTCCCATCAAATACAATTCCGTGATAACGAACTTCCGTATACACTGTGACGTCACAATTGCTTTATCGCATGTGCAAATCCAAAATCTTCTAATACCTTGATGTCTTCATAACACACACAAAAAGTTCCTAGGCTTGTACCCTCACGGGAACAATACCCAACCAAATCTGTCACGTATTGGACTGTGTAAATAGCGTGTGAGTGCAGTGGCGTAGCCCGAGCTCAGTCATTTATGGGGCACTTTTTTCATGGGGGGGGGGGCACTAATCTTGCCGCGGGTGAAATGCATGAGAATAATAGCATAGAGTTAGGGAGGAAGAGTGTAATTTTCTGTTCACGCTATTACTCCTTTTCTTTGCATTCTTCTCCTCTATCCCCTTTTTCGATATAATGGAAGAGGGGGCACCCACTGCCCCCCCCCCGCGTCTACGCCACTGTTTAAGTGCACCAGCTGCGTTACAATAGCGGTTTGCCCTCCAAGGCCTGGATATTATTCATGGCATTGTGTTCCCAGGATCAAAGATCTAACATCCATGCAAACCATTAAATTCATGACTATTGAGTTTTCATGTACACCTAATGCCCGTCGCAGACGGTCATCATTTTGTAAATGTCTGATGATTGTTTTACATGACAGCTATTAAAGCATGCTTGTACGAAGCAACCAGGGGACCGACGGCTTTAAGTCCTCTCCGCGGGAATTGGTAACGAGGATCACTGCTTTACCAAAGGGCACGTCGAGTACATTAACTTGGTTTTGAACCTGGGACCTTCTGGTTACTAGACCACTGCTCTACCGCTGAGCCATCGTATAGCATGTCACTTGCGCTAATTAAGCCTGTGGGGAAAATTAGCGTATACGTCAGCAAATTTCACGCATCTTTTCCCTTTTTGTGCATTTTGCATTCGTTTCTATAAAATGTCACTCTCACCAGAGGGGGGTGGGGGGGGGGGGGGGGTCACAAAACTTGTCATCAGTGACAAATGACAGTTTTTGTTATAAGCTACTGAAATCCTTGCTTCTGATTGGTTATCAGCAGATTTGTCACTGATTTTTGTAATTTGTCATTGAAAAAAAGCTTTGTGAAACGGGCCCAAGGAAGCTGTAATGCTCTCACACAGCGCGTCAATAATATCAAAGATCATATCAGTCACTGACGCATCGCAACGTCAGCAAGCAATACCTGGCGTGTAACGGGCGTTACATCAAAACTTCAGTAAAGGTAATTTTCTTCGCTATTCCTATGCTCAAAACTATCTTGCTAATCCTCAGCTCCAGTCGCCATTGCTAGCGCAGTCGGGGGTAGGGGAAAAGGTAGTGCCTGTCGTGCGACTTTTTTGTTTGCAGTTTGTTTTTCTTTTCTGTATGTCTGTCGAGAACTTTAAAGATTTCGCAATGTTTTGGTGAAGGGAATTTTGTTAGAACGAACACGTTCACGGTTTGTCGGTTGTTTTGAAACAACTTTGTCGGTACGTGCATACTAGAGTTTCTTCCTGATCCCGCCCCACCCCCTGTTGAAATAATAATTGGAATTGAATAATAACGAAATAAAAGAATGGATACATGAATGTAGGAATGGAAAAAGTTTGCTATCGGGGTATGCATTTAATAGGTAAATTTGTGGTTGATTAACAAGACACAATTGGGAGGGGGGAAAAGAAAGAGAGAGAGAGAGAGAGATAGGGAGAAGGAGGGGTCGATGGAGGGAGAGGTGTATCGAAAGATGCAGATATACATGGTGTTCCTGAAAAGCTTATCGAATTTCATAGGTCAACTATTTCATCATTACACAATTTTATATCCTTGTTTACGTAATCATTGTCATGCATCATCGAGTTAGGTCCTCTAGAACAGGCCTTCTCAACTAGTTTATTAGAAGCGCCAAAACAAAAATTAATTGAGGTTGAAGTGCCAACCTGTATGTTAGGTTACTCTGTTACGAGGGAGCGTAGCGACCGAGCCGATACCGGGTGGGGTCTAGGGGGCGAAGCCCCCGGAAGCTAGTGGATTTTAGGGCTTTTTTGAGGCCCAGATGTGGCATTTTTAACACCTTTTTGTTCCATAAAACATCAATCATAATTTCATATTGATGTGAAATAATTAGTACAATTCTTGGCTAAAATCTACACTGGAAGTTAATCCATATGTAGTTATTTTGGTGCAATAAACACGGAAATGGCAAAATGAAGTGAAAATCAAACAAACAAAATGGCTTGCTTACATTTTGGGCTCAACTTCGACTGCGACTTTTTGATTTTCTGATTTTTTTTAATTTAAAATATAATTTGTTAATGTTGTTCTTTCTTTAACTTTTAAATTTTAATTTTTTATTAATTTTTTGGAACAGCCGCGCGCCACTCTGCCTGAGCGCAAGCGCCACGAGTGGCGCGCGCGCCGCCAGTTGAGAAGGCCTGCTCTAGAATGTGGTAGGTGCCAAACCCAAGTTGTGGGACAATAAAAACTTGGGGAATCAATATCAAAAAGTATTCATTTTGGTTTTTATTAGCCTTCAAACTGTAACAAATAGGTGACACCTGTCCTTACCCTTTTTAAACACCACCACCTTATAGACGTGTCCATCACCCCACTCGACGCAAAGCCGACATCGACATTGCATTGCAAAGTGGTCAAATAGCAGAATTGTTACCCAAAACATCTATCATTTATCCATATACAGTCAAACCTGTCTATAGCGACCGCCCAAGGTAAACAAAAAAAAGTGGTCTTTGTAGACAGGTGGTCACTAAAGCTGGTTTGACTATATTTCGCCATGAATGAACATGATCTCTTATCATGGCTATGACTAATGGAAGTGATACCAGAAAGCGCCATTATTCGATGATCATAATTATCAAGAGATTCTTCACTTTTGGATGAATCATGTGGAAAAAATACATGTAATACGGAACACATGACATGGAACCGCCTGAATGCTCTTTGCATACCTGAGCTTGCAGCTGGAAACTGACCATGTTACGTAACAGTGTACCCATCCCTGCACGATATCAGGAATTCCATTCATCTCAGCCTTTCATTCAGTCACAAATATTTGGAGATTGAATTTCATTCAAAAGTATTTTGAAAAGAGATGGGCTTAATCATTCTGTATCAACTGCTTGTGTGTGTGTGCGAGGAATTCATTCAAAACAAAAACTTGGAAAAAGTGGGTTTTCTTTCTTTAATCTTTTAGAGCGGCTCACTCAAACAAGGTATCAAATATGAAAGCTGAAATGTTACTCCCATTCGATATCTTAAATATGAAACTTAATTTTTGGAATAATTGACCTTTGAACTTCGGCTACATTGTTTTTTTAAGGAACACGCAATAGACTGAACGTTAGAAAAAAACAAAAACAAACACAGATAGTGAAACTGAATATTTGATTGGTTATCGAGGGCGAAATCGAAACTATTTTTTTCTTCAAACAAACAAAACACTTCAGGCCATAGTCGTGATTCCACTAAACTTGATACAACATCCGGGTAACAAGAGCGTTTCAAGTGTCGCCTTGATTGATAGTTGTGATATCGAATGCGTACCAGCAAAAAACCGAAATGAAACCAAGTTAGTCTTATTTCTTATTGTTGCGGAATGCAAATTTCTCTTCTTTTTTTTGTCTTCAGGCAATCACAGCGTGAATAAGCGTGTCTTAAAATGTAACTGCGTTTTCTGGCATTAAATATGAAATTAAGAAAGTCCGGTTAGAAAATCTTTGAGAAATATCATATTGTGACCCTTAGAATGTCGAACTCTTTCGGATATGAAAGCAATATAACGGCGAGAATAAAAATGCGCGAAAAAGTTGCCCATTTTTGTTGACAGCGATGTATCGAAATCAGTTAATAAAGCGTTTATTCTATTTTATGAATAGCTAACATTATGACTTACAAAAGTTCACCATGGATTAAAACTGTAAGGTTTGAAATCTGTATTGATATCGATGACAACTATTAATTCGACTTTATAAACTATAACATTAATAATAATAATATTACCTTTTTTCTCATAGCTCTATCTCGAAATTAGATCTTACAGAAACCAGTCGCAGAAATTTTTTCGCGGTTAATTTTACACTTCTTTTTTGACATTTTCAATCGACGGTCGCAGATTCAAGCACAGTGTTCTCGCCTATGGCGCTTATTATATTAAAAATATTAATCGGATTTTCAAACGGTCAATTTTACTGATAAATTTCATTATCAAAGTGAATAACATATCATAGGATTATCTGGGCGATTCCAGTACTCTGTTGTTAACCCGTAGTTTAATTGAGTAAGCTATAATTTATATAAATGGGCACCGATGCATTTGATGCACGGGCCACAAAAGAAACAATAACATTTTTGATTGTCGAAATGGCAATTGCCCTTTTCACTTGTCTTAGATTATACAAATTTCCCCAATATCTTCATCGATATTCATTTTAGCCAGCTATCTATTTACCTAAATAAGAATGCATAATTATTTTGTTTTCATCTCATTATTTTCTGTCTTTGCAAACAATAAAAAGCGAAAACAAGCCCACTTTTTTTTAAAAACCAAATTTAAGGCGCCTGACAAAGACAACTAACAGGATACTACCATATATTATGTGATTACGTATTACTATAAAAAAATAAAAAAATGTAGGCCTACATGCATAGCAATACTGATTAGTTATACGTTATACTAGGCATATTATATCTTTACATATAAAAAACCCTTCATTATTACGTTAAAAAAGTGCAAAATGCGAGCGGATTAATGGGAAATATCATGAAAAAATACAATTATTTCCCATTGTCAGATTCGCTTGTTATTATTCCCTCCCTCCCCTATCCTTCTATCCCGTTCTTTCTTTGTCTTAGGTCCTTCGCATAATAAGTTCCCTATCTTCAATTTTCTCTCATCCCCCCAGCCCATTTCTTTCTCTCTCTAGGCTCTCTCTCTGCCCTTATGTCTCTCTCTGTCCCTCTCTATCCCTTTCTTTCTTTCTATCTCCCCTCCCTCTGTTTCTCTCACTGTCTCCCATCTCTGCTCTGTCTCTCTATTTTATTAGACACGCCACTGGTATTTGAAACACCGAATGTCAATGTTCCCACCCTGAATAAATGACCCAAATCTGTGTCTAAATATATTAATAATGATAATAATGTTAAGATTAAGCCTTATCAATATTTAATGGTGTACTCCCTAAGGGTGTCATAAATCAATTCCCTCATTTTTTCCACGGATCTCATAACTAAAAAACCCATCTTATTTATACAAATCCGCTGGAAGTATAGGCATTTGTAAGGAAGGCGAAAATAGATATTTGGTACATTGTAATTGCCTTTAAAATGATTTAAGTTCGGGTTTTAGTAACGTTATAGCAACTCTTTTCCAAAAATTCAACCTATCGCCTCATGCGTCACTTATTATGATGTGCGATGACGCATTAGGTAATTCGTAAATGATTTTTGTTGGGATGTACAATAGAGTAATGCAATTTCCTTGAGTTGATTTTTCGGAAATATTTGCGATCGTCTTTAGTCTGCTTTAATGGCTACAAGCCATTTTTTTGAGGAAAACTTGTTTTTATCTATTTCAAACAGCATGGTATTGATTTTAGAGGCCGAGGAGTAATGGTTAGAAACAGAAACATCTTTTTTAAAGTCTAAACACGGCACTGGACTAGACGACGATCAGCACGCAATCTCACAAGCACAAAGTTCACAGATTAAAACGTTTGTTTCTCGTATTTAAAATATATTTTGTTATACATTTTTTATCACTTGATGTGTGCGACAGAGTTTGTTTGCTTGGCAAATACATCGTCGCCACAATATTTGACATATTCATAATCCACATTATATACATAATGGTACTTTTAGGTTTATAATAAATATACTAAGATAAATACTATACACAGAATTATGTCATTGGATGAACTTTTCAGGAGAAAAAAAAATACATCCGATTCAAATAGCACTTTATAGTCGTTATAAGGCTTCATCTTGTGCGATGAAGATGTATCATGCATGACACTCGTTTCTGAGCAATTCGCTCGTAAAAAAAGAGAGATAATATCAATATTAACACAATCATGCAATTTTATTGAGTTATAGACGATCGTGTTCGCAATGCTGAATGGCATATAACATTGCATTTGTTGTGATTGATGCGAGCATTAAAATGGAATTAATTACAATCCCACAGAATAAATATGAAAGATGTGAACTGTGAACCCTATAAACGTTTCCGTAACAATTTTAGATGGGGACGGGGCTTATAATAAGCCTCCCTAAATTATTGATTATAAATGAATTTGAGCAAGGCAGGTGAAGAAAATAAATGTAAGATTAAACAAAAAAACAGGCCCTCCCCTCAAAAAAAAAAAATCTTCTATCGCTCCTGAGTAGCAGCACCTGTAATCAGTGGTATAAGAAGACAGTATCTATTTATAATACTTTTGAACTATTGAAGTATGATCCATTGTATTTTGTTCTGTTCTCTCTTGAAAGTAGGAAGGTAGTGACCGAAACAAAATGCATTAGCGCAACTTAAAACAAAACAAGAAATAAAAAAAATCAAGAAATATATTAAAAAGTACAGGTAATTTTAGGATCTAATATTAAACCTCCAACTGTGCTGCAATTGTCAAATTCAAAGGTTTATTAAAGTTCACCCTTATTTTTAGTGTGCATTTACATTATTATACCAAATGACATTATATCTGGTATTGCGATATGGTTTGATATACTGTATCATAAGTCTTTGAAATGATATTCATTTGTAAAGTAATTATTGACTTGATAAATATTCTTCACGATTTCTTTTGGAGAGATTATCAAGAAAACGATACGATATGTACACTTCAGCCATATACACATATATGAAATATAAAAAATATGTAGGCACACACCAGATGTAATGTACATTAATATATCATGTACAAATATTTTCCCTCTAGAGAGTTGTCATCAGATGGCATAATTAAAAATAACAACATCATCATCTTATTTTGTTCTTCTTTTGTCCAGTGAAATTGGCATAATCAAAGCTTGGACTAGAATAAACATTCCAAGCGTAAAAGACAATTGAAAATGCACGTTAGTCTAGAGAGCATTTGGAAATTTAATAGGCATCTCCTATTTAGTCATAAAATGATCGATATTTTAAAATTGCTACCGGGAAAATTTGAATGTTTTTGAATAACATGACATACGATCTCTACAGAAGACATATAATGTCTGATATCAACAACAAGAAAAAAATACGGAATTAAAATATTACTTGAAATATGAGTTCAAACCCAGTAACATGTTTTCATTTTTTCAATCAACGGGTTCCTTAGGTTGCAATATGTTCGTCAGTGATATTTGATGTAACTCTATTCCTACTAACACAATGGTCCCAATTCATATAAATACTATATAAAAAGGGAAGAGGTCGTTCAGGTTTACTTCTGAATCCCCTAGTTAAAAATGTCAGCACCTTTATAAATGTTATTACATGTATTACAAAATAGAAACTTATTACGTCATCATTATGTAAATGACGCAGCGTCAAGACCACCGTTAACACATTCCCTCATACCTCTCGTATACGAGGCGTCATTTTACCTGACGTAGAGTTGCGTCATTTTACCTGACGTAAGACTACGTTATTTTGCTGACGTAGGGTTACGTCAGTGACTGCCGCGGTATTTGACATGCAATTTCAGAATGACATCTTTCAAAATAATTAGAAGACTAACAGTGCAGAAATACCTTTTAATTACTTGTGGATGCGCCTATACATGGGCTCGACTGAAGCACGTAATTAAGACTCAACAGGACATTTTTCGTAATGTCATCAAATGTAATGCACAAATCTTTGATAAGTGCCTCGTTATAGATTATTTCATTCACCTGTTATGATTAATTTGAGTTCAGTAGTCAGAATGCGAAGTACATACATGTATGCAATTCGCATCCTGACTAATGAAATACAATTATTCGTAACACATAAATGAAATAATTTGTAACGAGGCAAAGATTTGTGCATTAAGTTTGACAACATTACGAAATTGGTCTATTGATGCGACGCCTCGCGTGCAATAAGGCTTACTGTTACTTATTCCCGCAATAAGTTTTGTTAATGAATTTGATTGCTATGGGTATATTATCCCATGCAATGTTTAATGATGGCAATCTATAATGTGAAATCGGCATAATACTTTTGTAGATACGGAACCATTACGGTAAATAATATGATCCTTTATCGTGCACGTGATACAAAACCGTCTTTGTACAGAACGTAATCTGAATACTGGATAAACAATTCAAAATGTTATTTCCCTAAATAACAATCACCGATGTTTAAAAAAAAAGGTAACAAATGTTTAATGGCAAGATAAATACAATTGATGAAGATAAACGACGTAGAAAAGGGCAGTATAGTAAGGAATTAAATTTTGTTTGTAATTCAATTGATGATAATAATGATAAAAATAGTGAGTTCTTATATAGCGATCATATTCTATCAAACTTTACACTTCTGGCACTCCACAATTATCTCTTGTAATTTTCGGGGCCAAACAGCCATGAGATGATCGATGTTTCATCTCGTTGAACGATGTTTGAAGGACTAATCAGAATAAGTAAATAAATAATGAGTTAGATTTGATTGTGATTAATCATCGAAACATGTCTGATTTTGTTTCAATTTGAGCACACACCTTTGAGTGACAATTAACCTCTGTGTTCATTGATTTTGAATAAACCTGTTCTTGACTGTATATCAAATTGGAATAATGAACATATGGCATTTGTAACATTAAGGTCAATTTGGGTCATGTTTTAATAACTTGATTTCATTATGTGAAGAATTGATGGGACAGCATGATTACATTATAAAATAGTATAAAGATATGTTTTAAAAATATCATGCAAGACAGAAGCATAGTTCACAATATAATGTACCGCCACAGAATGCAAAACGAAAAACATCTTTGCTTTTAAGAAGATCACAGATCCCTTCGTTGTTTTCAATGCATCACGAAGTTGTCTGATGACTCTTTAAGCCGGCAGCGTCTTCTTAAAACGGCAACGTCCAATGGATGTTCACTCATTATTGTCACGTGGAAATTTCCCACAGCTGTTTATAGTGTTCTTTGTGAGGACATCATCGTTTAGTAAAAGTCCGATACACTTGTTCCCTGTCATACGGAATAGCGTATATCGGGCGGTTCTGTGGCGGCTCTCTGATACGAATGTCTCCTTAGCCGCACAACAATGACCAAGAGTATAACTAATAAAACGAGCATGAAAATCAGTGCTAAAGGGGTGCTGATTTTTATTCTCCTTTCCGTCCGGATATCTTGTTCTCTTTTTTTATCCCTACCCACTGCATTGTTTCTTAGTCTCTCTGTTACAGTTAATATTGCTGGCAGCGGCAATGTCGTTGTCGGCGACGCGGTCGTTTCCCTGGTCGTCGGCTCTGGAGTGACTACAGGTTTGCGAAGGATCTCCAGATTGGCCTGCCGGACGGTGACCAGTTTCTCCTGGCAGAAGATCCCGCATGCCATCAGATCAGTATCATTCGTCCGCACGTTCTTGATGGCCATGTGCGAGCCGTCATCAGAGATGATGATGTGGTCTTCGGGCGGTGGTTCGCCGCCGATTGGAAACCAGACAGCGTTGCCGTCCTCGAGCGTCGTTGAACAATCGAACTCGATATCGTCGCCCTCCAACGCGATCGGCATCCCAGGGTTGATGGTGATGATCTCCGGCGTTGTGGGAGACGGCCGCTTATTGACGATCAAGGGTCCGATATTGCAGTTCCTTGGACCGTTCCTGTTCGACTTGAGGCACTCATGTGATAAACATACCAACGAACATATGAACGTGGCACCAGTCAATTCAGGTGTCGCCACAACAGAATGTTCACTAAAAATGAATTCCGATCGATCCTCGATTGGTTCGGATATCACATCGATGCTTTTATTAAGTTGTCGAAACCAAATCAAATGCCATGGTGGGATTCCCTTCTCCGACTGACACTCGAATCTTAAAGTATCACCTTCCATTACTGCTGCTTGTCTTTTGCCATTCAGGTAGCACTCTGGGTAATGCAACTCCGGCACGTACCTGACTGTGATGTCAAGAGTTGCTGCTGCACCAGGGCGGTTTATACCCCGACACGTGTACTCGCCGCTATCATTACTATGCACATATTCGATCGTCAGATTAAAAATGCGACGCGTATCGTCTGACGTATCGTGCGATACTGACATGCGTTGAACGTCTGCTGCAGGAGCAAGAATATCGTGCGTGCTCAATCGCTCCACTTTGTACCAAGACGCCGTCAAGATGGTTGGATCTAACACAACGCAACTCAGCGTTATCGTGTCCCCTTCCGCTGGATTGGATCCTACTAAAAATGCTTTGATGGCAGCGTCAGCAGTAAAGTTTGTCCTTGTGGAAGCGGTGGGCCAACCCGAGTGGACCTTACCAACGCTCTGTACCGACGTTGATTTAAATGCCTCATTTGGGATTGTCGTCTCTGCTAGGTCTGTGCTAGTTCTTTCATCTATCACTCCATCTCCTCTTGTGCCTCCAGCTGCAACGAGTATTGTATCAGTTCTGCTGTCTGTAGGGTGTTCTGGTGGGAAGTCGGTGACCAATGGTGTTGACAGATCGACCAACTGAGAAGCGACGTCACTGGCAAGAAACATGGACATCAGGATGAGACTTGGGAGGAGCTTATCCATCTTGCTGTGTCACTCCGGGTCCAGATGAACTCTGAAAGATATAAACGTAAAACAGTGGCATGAACATTTTTTTTAGGCAAGGAGGAACAAAACAGAGAACATTACCTCGACAAAGAAATTATAAAACAAAGTGAATGCATATTGATATATTCAAGACAAACGTAACACCAGTGTGGCCTTTGGAAAGAACGGAACATGTAGAAGTTCCTGTAGAATCTTCGAAGACGATTGCACCACACGGACAGTTCATAGTTCCTCATTGTTTAACGCCCTGATATAACTCGAATGCTAGAATGGCTACCCCTCATTTTGGTTCAGGCATCTGGAAGCCCTTTCTGTTTTTGGTATGTGCCATCGAGTCGTCCCCCCCCGACTCCTGGTGACTTGGTGGACAAACCCTCTCTAAGCTACTTGGTCCTGTGCAAGTACGTAGATCTCTTTTAATGAGCCCTGTTAAAGAAACGCAATAAACACCAATGTCCATCACATCAACTAAAATCCGTTCCAATTCAATTTATCACTATCGCAGTATACCTTTCTATACCAAGAGTCTGAACGTCCTTAGTTCTAGAAACGCCAGAAACAACATTCAATTATTTCCCTGAACTTCGTTTGGAGTTTGTTCCCTCACAAACATGTTCATGATGTACCTTCCGTATACTGAGAAACTCACTATTCCTCCAAATTGCAATCATATAATCAGTGACGTCATCGCGACTGTATGTATTGATTATCAAAAGGAAAAAGGTCTTTTCTACAAAGAGTGTCACTGTGATCATAAAATTCATGTTTCATAAACCATTTGCAATATTCTTCAGACATCGTAAATTGATGGCTCATGACACCCATTGTCTGTCGTACTTTTCCTACCTTGCAGATGTAAGGAAGTTTTGACAGTTACATTCTAAAGGTACTAAAGGTCTTTTTCATCCCATGTTCATACCCAGTGGCGTATTCTGTATTGTACGGCTAAAGGTGGTCCCGATACGTGCTCCGTCACAAAGGAACCCTGTAGAATCGGCTCAATTTTTCAAAAGCTTGGTATTGTTGTTCATAAATATCTGGGTAACTTTTAAAAATACTTTAAGAGCAACACGATTAATTCTAAATCCCCTTAACATCGAACGTCCCGTACCGACCCAATACGGATCGAGTGTTCTGTTGTCAAACCTCAAACATGGCCCTCTGAATGGAGATGGTGTCTAGTCGAGGTTTCGGTCTCCTTTTATTCAAATTCTATTTTATTCTCAGCTGTTTCTTCTTTGAAAGCCTTCTCATCACTTTGAAGTGCAGTTAAATTAAAGAGTTGATAAATGAGTAAATGGATCAATTGTTCGAGTCGTCGACCTATTAAATTGAGTGTCAGTGAACCTGTTGCAGTCAATCATCTGCTTCTTCTCCATTCTTATTCATGAGTGTAACATGTGACTTTGAGTAATTGAGTCATACGTCTACCAACTAAAGGCACTCAAAGAAAACAAAATCCATATTTTTCAGACGCATATGAACCAGTATTGCTAAAAGGAACTGTAGCTCAGGTCTGTCAAAATGCACTGAAACATACAATCTGAAAATAAACCGCATATAATTTGGGCTGGTCCTAGCGAGGATCTTTAACCATGATCGACAACAATGCAGATGTTGTTTCATTACTCTAAAGAGAGAGAATAACCTTAAGCCCCAGTCCCATATAAAGCCGGACCAGCACGGACGAGCACGGACCACTCCAGACCATCCCGGACCATGGTCTGGGGTGATCCGGGATGGTCCGGGATGTTTTGTTCAAAAAAGTGTGATGCTTTAATAGCTACAGTCCCATATACGTCCCGGACCGTCCCGGACCATCCCGGACCCCATCCGGGGTGATCTGGGATTCGGTCCGTGTTGACACCGTTTTGGCACCGGGGTGGTCCTGGATGGTCCTGGATGGTCCTGGATGGTCCTGGGCGGTCAATAACTCACTCCCGGACTGCCACGGATCAACACGGACCGCCCCGGCGCCACTACGGATGACCCCGGACCCAGCACGGTGGCTACACGGATCACCCCGGATCAAACTATTGTCCCGGACCGTCCCGGACCACCCCGGCAGTTTTTGACCGTCAAAAACATCCGGGGTCGACTCCCGGACCGCCCAGGACCATCCAGGACCATCCAGGACCATCCAGGACCATCCAGGACCATCCAGGACCACCCCGGTGCCAACACGGTGTCAACACGGACCGAATCCCGGATCACCCCGGATGGGGTCCGGGATGGTCCGGGACGGTCCGGGACGTATATGGGACTGTAGCTTTAGCAAAGATTGAAATAAATGGGATTAAAACAAGTTCATGTATTCAAATCTTATGCACACTTTTATCGAATTGGTTAGTCTTGATATTTAACATACGTGACATAGCAACAAGTATGAAACCTACTGTGGGATTAACTAAAAACACTTTAGAAATAAGAATGATATTACTATATTCTAAATAAAGAACCATTATTCATGAGGTCTTAGGGTTTGTAACGCTCATTTTGATAGAAATTACGAGATCTAAATCTAAATTGTGAGTCGAGGAACGGATATCTTGAGTGGCATTTAGATGGTACCTTCAAGCCGATATCAACGTCTCTGTCTGGTACATTATCGAGGAGATTGTTACGGTTTATTCTCTTCCATCAATTGCATCATCATTTTAATAACGGCGGTACAGAATGACCTTGAACCAGAAAAATTACTGTAGGCTAATGCGAGGGCATATTATCTGCGCTTCAATAAATTCAATCAGTGGTGTTGGAAACCTAGTTACCATTGCTCAGAGGTTTGTTTCTTGTGTCGTGCACAACCCCTTTCAGCTTGCTTTGGTGCTCGTGTTTCCATTTCATTCTCGTTTCACTGCGTGAAGCAATGAAGGACACACGTTATGATAAATATAGTGTACTAGGAGTATAGCCCATGTTTTGCACAGTTGCAGACTGTGATAACGAGCTGAGATTGAAGCAACTTGATGTAAGGTTTGCAGAACTTGTGTATGGGCACAACAAATCGGAGCTAGCCTACATTTGCTTCGCCGACATTTAGCTCCGATTGAATTTAGACATCGTCAAAGATTTTGTTTTAGGATTTTAGTGTTGGATCAAGCTGGGTTGAAGTTAAGAATCAAGCTTACTAAGACTCTGTTTATGAGCTCACAGCATTTGACGAGTTGTGCGCATGTGTACAATCAGTATGATCAGGTAGATAATGTGGGCACGAAATATCGGAGATCCGACTTTTGCTCTGAATTTACATTTCGTTGAAGACTTAGGGTTAGCTTTAGTATTGGATCCAGGATAGAAAACATAAGACGAACTCCTCTAGACGTGTAAAACATTGATGGCGGAGGAATTTGTCACCTGAGCAGACGTGGTACAATCGAAATACCGAGGGAGTGTCCGTAGGGAGAGGGAGGGTAATCTCAAAGGACCCAATTCAACAAAAGATCGGTAATGGCTTGATGGTTTGCCTTTGATGGTAATCACGGCTGCAGACAGTCTACGATCAATCACAGACAGAATGGATAATAGACTGAAAGGCCTGTAGCAGAGATAAAAATCAATATATACTACCTGTCCAAAGACACTTGTTACAAGTTATGGGCCCAGTATTATAAAGAGTTGCGACTGATTCATATAAATCTAAAATCAGTCGCAACTGTGTACTTAAGAAATAGCAGTTGCGATCAATTTCACGTTGCGATTGATTTAAATCAATTGCAACTCTCTAAGACAGGACCCTGGGCCGCGTATTATAAAGAGTTATGGTCGATCTTAAGTTTGATCAATACACGATGAGCCATAGATTTACGCTCAATATTAACCTTACGATCAATCAACATTGTATTCATTTTTAACCAAAATGCATGTTATTTCAACTATGGGTAGGTCCATGTTTCAACAAACACATTCTGAAGTTGCAGTGTAGCAGTGAATCTCAATTTATATACATGTAATTTCAGCTCTGAATTTCTACCGGAGTGTTATCTTCTTAAAGTACTGCTTCTCAAAATATCATGATGCTCATATGATCGAGTGGTACTTGATTCGAAATTCGAAGGTCATTGTATGTAGCTACGCCACGACATTACTTTTGGCAACCATTAATTAACATCAACTTTGCCACTCTCCACCCGGGTGTAGTAATCGAGATAACCATGGTAATTGAGTACTCCGTAAGATTTATTCCAGCACACGCGATGTGTTTTGGTAACAGGTAACGGAGTTGAACTGGGGCAATAATTTTCTAAAGCACCTTGGAAGCGCTTTGATACATTGCATCATATTATTATCTACACCAAAAACACATCATCATTGTCATCATCATGTGTTTAGTTCTTTTTATGACAGAAACATTCACGATCAAAAGAGACATTGTTACAACCATACATAAAGCAGTAGCAAAGAAGAACCGAATCACTGTCATGACTGTGGAATGGATGAACGATAAGAGAATCACACTCTTGTTGGAAAAGAATTGATTTCAAATCTCCATGAAAAAAGGGATTTGGTAAAATAACGATTTGGCGAGCAAGATCAGCAAGGCGCAGATTTATATCCATCTAGACTTGCGTCTCACACAAAAGAACACAAAGACCATTGCGATTGCCCATCCAACCACCGACTTGACTTTGAATAACATTCAATATAATTTTTGTTCTCAAGGCAGAAATACGACAGTAAGATTGTATTTGCAAGCTCACGGGCACATCAAAAGAGGAGAGACATCGCTTTTCCTTTATCTTCTCGTAGACATTATGTGCAGGAAGTGGATTTTCTTTTAAAAGCCGCGGATTTCTTTTGTTGAAAATCTACCTTTCCAATCTCCTTTCTCCCCCGTAATGTATTTGTCATAAGTCTTGAAATCGTTCTGACGCCAGCGAGAGCTAATGGAAAACTTGAGAATTCGACTTTACTTCAACAATATTTAACGGGGATGTGGTCGATGGGATTGGGTAGGGTGGTTGCGTGGTGTGAGGGCTGTCCTGCTGTAGATACTTTCTTTAGACCATTGTCGTGATTGTGTTGCCATTACTACTCTACCTATATATGCAGCTTGAGGGTATCTTAAGTACAAGTAAATTCATACAAATTGTGTGGTTTTATGATACAATGGGAGGCCCGTGGTAAAGGGGGCTGGGGGTTTAGAGCAGTCTCATATTTGACCGCACGACTTGATAGACACGTGCTCGCCACGGCATAGGGCACTTCGCTCCATTCCCTTCTAACATGTTGGATAACCCCAATATTTGTGCCTGTTGAGCACTCCACTTGTAAAAAGAGATTTCACTGGGTGGATTTTAAAATGCTTCTACCTTTTGTACAAGAGACGTCAGCTCCATTGCGTTATTACCTACGCTAATATGGAGACAATTGGCGCATGCGCCCATAATTCAACGCAATGTTGTCGCTGACGATTTCGTAATCGCTTTCTGTACGATGCCACTTTCAGATGGACCGTCGGAAACCGTACCAATCGCTGAAACAGTTCTGCGTCAGAGAATAGGGACTTTTAGATTTGCAAGCCGACATAGTGGACTGCTACGTGTGACATCCTTTTAAGGCATTGTGACGTCCTTTTAAGGCACTGGCAGAGCGCCACATTGCCTTAAAAGGATGTCGCACGTAGCAGTCCACTATGTCGACGTGCAAATCTAAAAGTCCCTACTGGCACCTTGTCTGCGACGTGAATGGCTGTAATACATTATAGACGATTGATAATGCAGCAGATATACAGCAGTTCATTATAAAAATGGCGTCATGTTCGGTAAATAATATGATTACACCTTATTCAATCAAGATACTTACCCGAACGGGTGAACTATAGGAAGCGACATACCATGCATACCTTCACAAAATATATAGATAGAAGAATATAATGTTGGATGTCGGCGACAATAGCTCCTGCTATATGTCCTGTTTATTGGAGCGATTATGTACGTGCGAAATCACAAATATCATTCGTTGCAATGTTCAATTAAATCGAAGCACCCGGTTTCTTTCAAGTACAGCTATGTCATTATGAGCCGTGGATTAGGTGTAGGCGTGTGGGATCTATTCCAAGTGCTAAAGTACACGTCGGCTCTTCACCGCAGCACACACCAACATGACTCGTGCAGAAGTCCTAATGGAAAGCATTTTCGCTTCAGAATTTATATCAAGCGGCGAATCTAAAAAGCCCCTTCCTTCTTCTTCGACACAATCACAGATTACATCCCAAACAAAAAGATAGCGAGGTATTAAAAGACACGATGACATGCCGATAAATCAACTTTCAAAGATGGCGAACAGTGTAGCATCAGTACAAAGGGATTCTATTCAGAAAATCCCTCGTCAAACATGTCTTTGCAAAACCACACTCATAAACTTTGAACTTGAAAAGTCAATTATACAATCTAGCCCTCTCAAACGGCAAATCCCCATTTAACTTTGCTCCAACCTTACCATCCTTTTTTTTTTAGAAAGAAGTACTTCTGGTAAAGAGTTTTGGGAACAAACAAATATTGAATACAATTTCATTGCTAGTTCATTAACAATTGTCCGGAAATCGATCAATAGTATATGTTTTTAAATATTTGTTTTGGAAGGTAACCTTCAGCGTTTGGAAGAATACAAGTGCGTAAATAAGCTAAAGCTACTTCTCAATATATGTAATTGCTGACTCGATACATTACCTACTAAATGGACCATGACATTAGGCCACGACCCTCACCGTTAGATCAAATGCGCTCTGTTATTTGCTTCTGAACCTGAGGCAAGATTTCTTTATCAAGTTTCAAGAAGAAAAAAAGGATATACACACTAGAGTAGTTTTGTAAACTTTTGGTTTAGAGATTATTTTCATTAAGGCATTTCTTTGAATTTACACGCGTATAGCATTTGACCTTTGATCATGATAAGTATGATTATACTAATTGAAATTATCAGTTAGATCGCAGAAATGACTCACCTAGATGTATGTTGGGCAGAGCTGTTGAGCGGAGTTTAACCTTTGATAGTGTTGATAATTAATTGTTAAGGTTTTTCGCAACTAATTGAAATGATCAGTTCGCTAGCACGAAAAAACAAAACATCTTTAATATGTTGAACGGAATTTAACCTTTAATCCTGGTAATGATAATTCAAATTACAGTTAGCATGGTTAGCGCGAACAGAATGCTCAAATCTTAATAACTCCATGCTCTTCCCCAGAAATCTTCGTCCACACCTAATCAATCATAAGGTCTTCCAATTATAGTGATTTTGCTTCAGATGAATCGATTGAGTATATCTTTAGAAACATCAGTTTATCAATACAAATAACACGACATATAATATGAAAAGTACTATGGTAATTAAGGGCGGCCTATAATCATTACAAGGGTAGTGTATTCAGTAAAGGGTGGCGCCGACGTATACATCTTGAACGTAAGGAAGCTTATCAAACCTGCCATGGGGTACATTCCCCCACCCTCCAGACTACGGAAGGATTCAGCCCCCTATCTTTAAATGTAAGGATACGCCTTTGTAATGTAACATGATGATCCACAGATATCATTATCCAAAGATTCAAATTCATTTATCAGCGTTGAATGGCGTCTCATATCGATTTGCGCGTGAAGTTTACGATAGCCTTCCAGGAAACATGAGCACCTGCGTTACTTGGCTGGGTGAGTGTGATATTATATTACATTTATAACCAAGAACAATTATGTAGCATTGTACATACAGTGTCTTTATATTGGCAATGTGACGGCAGTGTTTAAAACATCCTTTCTTCTTCACATTGGATGTTTTATCAAACGTTTTATTTCAAATTATTAAAAGGGAATATCACCAGAAAAGATATACACAGATATTTAAGCTTTAGCAAATTCTTAGTCAATGCATCGATTCGAACTAAGAATGCATTCCAATTGGCAGACAGTAATTTTCGGCGATTAAAAAACATTTTCAAGGGTAAAATGTTCTGGACATACCAATTTAAACATTAAGTAGTTTAAACTTTTCGTCGCAGGTCTTTGGTGTAATGATAACTGTGCATTACATTACATAATGGGTAGTGAATAATGCTATGCTCTTCTATTGTGGAAAGTAAAATGTCATTGGATTGACCTAGATTGCAACGAACCGAGATACAATCTTTATTCGTGAAATCTCTTGAAGGATTCGGGAACAGTAGGGAAGTTTGTGAGTACTTATATCATTGTGTATCAGTATTTCTCACGTGGTGAAACCACGTGATCAATATGGGTCCAACTTCGATATGGGAATGCTGTCATTTATGTTGCGTCTTTTCAATCTAAAATCAACATCTTTTATCTGCTTTCGTTTGAAATTTCCCTTAACATTAACGTGTTCTGTCATTGTTAGCCTGTCCTGACAAAGAAAATCACCTTGTGAATCGGGAAATCAGAATAAAATAACCTGTCACTTTAATTCTGCTATCATAAATTTCCACCGAAAATGCTCATCCTCCTCTTCCTGCATTTAACGGTGCGGAAGAGCGGGGCACGCAAAACAAGGTCATAACAAACCATTGTTACACCAGGTATTCCCAAAGACTACTTTAGACCTGGCGGATAAAGCCGGTGACTTATGATGGCATTAATTAGTGTATATTGCCTTCCCATGGTTGAAACGGCCGTGGGAGAGCTATTCTTTGCCGTGTTTTGCTTTCGTTTTCGGCTCACGGATTCATGGCATTTAGTCCAGGTTATGTCAACGTTCAGTGCATGGTGGGAAATCCGTTTAAAGGAAACAAGCAACAACAACAACAAAGAAATAATAGCGACATTGGCATTGTGATCTCGCGATAGTGGTGTTGAACATCAGACAATAACCTCTCAGGGACTCAGCCCATGGGGTACGGCGAACATGGCCAATGGAACAGAATAGTTCTATAGAATGTTCTGTGCATTTTTGAAATTAAACACTATTCATGTCCGACATCAATCAAAAAAATGTTTTATAACAATCCTTACTTTAACGATGTCTCGTTGCTTGCATTCTGTAAATTCATAAGAAAAATAAATATTCCACGAAGTCCCCCATTTATCTTAGTATGTGTATATAGCTTATCTCTGGTTTGATCTACTGCTAACGACCATCTTAGATAATCATCCCGACGGGTTAGGCTAACGGAACAGAAAGGTTCAACAGAGTACTGCAAGGTTGATGTTTGGTACTACAGGTATTAATGTTCAACATCAATCAAAATGTCCATTCAATATCCACCCCCTTTTTAACGATTTCGCTTTATTTCTCGAATTATGTCATACATGAACAAGTTTTCTGTTACTAAGTCGTCATGTTATCTGTCATATCATCACAATATTTGTGTAGCATTTTGGTCGATGTCAACTGTCAAAGGCTAAAGAAGCAGAACGATTCCATGAAATACATGTACATGTTTAATATTAGGTACTAATCATGCAAAGGCATACAACTTTATCCTTTAATTCTATTATACAATATCAACTACTCTTTTACAAATTCTCAATAATTCAAAGAAGAAAACACATTTCGCAAAAAGCAATTAGCATTTTACAAAGATCAAGATAAAGTTTGCAAAGATCAAGACATATTTTGCAAAGAACACGATCTCAACTACTTTCGTAAAATGATCTCAGGGGAAATTATAATACCCGACTGTATATCCTAAATTGGAAATCATTTTCGGATTACGTAGTACGTCATTAATGTACGCGCATTTCTGATGGACATGGCTATTGAAATTGCCTTTTTTTATTTTTAAAAATAAGGTGCGAATGTATTAAAGATTAAAACACATTTTGCAAAGATCAAGACACATTTCGCTATTAAAGATCGAGATACATTTTTGCAAACAGCTGCTACCCTGGACAACTAACCCTAGGACGAAGTTTGGAGCCGAGTCTTCGGAGTAGGTGTATAATTTAGTCCATGGGATAGTTATCTGAGGGTAAATGTTCTTCGAGTCCGGCAATGTTCATCCGTAGTGTGGCTATTCGTGGGTTATCGTAGCTAAGTTGACCGGAGGGAAGTTGACCGGGCATACGCATCTCATAAAACAGCTTTGAAAACTATAACGAGCAAAGTCTAATTATTCTTGATCCATAAACATTGACGTCCATTTCAAGTTCACACAGGTGAGAAGCCTTGAAAGAAAACTTTCAATTTAAAAGTGTTAAATTTCCTCTCTCAGTTTCAGTAGCTTATCGCAAGGTGTTTATCATAAATATAGCTCGTATAAGTACTTCCTTTTGCTAGCACAATCTCCTTTGGGGTTCAAATTAACTTCGGTATCAAACATATTCTGCCGAATTATAACTTCTGATTTTACTATATTTCTTAATTTTGCAGCTTCTCTTTGCGTTCCAAACACATTCTGTTTCCGTCATACATTCATCAATTAAACAAAAAACAAAAAAAAATCCTCTCTTTCTCTCTCTTTCTCTCTCTATCGCCTTTCTTTTTACCCCACCTCTCTCTCCCTCTCTCTCTCCTTTTTTCTCCCTCTTCCTACCGCGTTTCAATAATAACTTCTCCAATCCCCTTATTGGTGTTTGCCATTTTGCCATTAAAATAAATATGGTCTTTTCAGCTAACAAGCATTCGGTTCCACAAACATCCTTCCGGTGTTAATGTTTCTCTTGCTTCGCTATTCATCGCTTGAAATCATGATAAAGGAACTACCTGTACAACATTCCACTTTGTAAATTCGACAAAAGATTAACCTTGTTCTTTCACGGTGTGGGGATCACAATACCAGGCACGTAAGAAATGAATTACTGTCATTATATTGTGCTTGATAAAGATTAAAGGTAGTCTCCAGATCAAATGATATGCCGTCCAGAAGAACTCTCTAACAGCCAATCAGAACAGTATATCACAGTGTATCACAGTAAAGCAGTGGGCTTATCTGTATCAAGATTAGTTTGCAGGCAAACACATTTTTGTCAGCCAGTGTCTGCACTCCAATACTAGACTCACAGCATACTGCATAGGCTCCGTATCTTAGTTGCTCCGGACACAGCCAAAGACTGATGGAGCTAGGCTCTGTTTAAGGTCTTAAGAATTGTGGGTAAGTGTCAAATTTGCGTCTGTGCCTGCGGAGTACCATGATATAGATAATACAAAAGCGGCTGACTGTAATAGGTTGGAATAGGAAGAGAAAGAAGGAGAAGAAAAAGAAAAAGGAGAAGAAAATGAAAGAGGAGGGGGAAGAGGAGGGAGAAGAAGAAGAGGATGAGGAGGAACTGCCTTGGCAAAATGTCAAAAGAATCCGGAAACCACATACACTGAAAAGCACAACCCCACAACCATTCGCACGCATACCTATATACACCATAAGATCATGTTTTGTCATGCCTGAAAGTATCAAGATGACTTCTAAGCTCATTCAATCAGTAAACATGTATTTCATATCAATTTTTGTTTGTGTGTGTGTGCAGATATCCTACATTTGTAGCTTTGAGTATTCACGGTACAGATTTGTTTCAATCTGAATAGTAAAACTCTGCACTTTTTCTTTTTTGTTTAAAGGTCTTCCATAGCACAGTATAATAGGTGTATATAAAAATGCACAACTTTAAAAGTACGAAGATAAACCGACAGCTCTTCTATAGAAAATGAAGAAGATAACCTTCAAGCCCATTACAAATACTTCCAAGAAGAACGACTGTTTCACATGCTGTTGGTTATCAACCAGACAGACACAAAAGGATCAGGAAAAAACCGCCACTGTATGTAAAGTGTATTATGTTCTCGGCAAAGGAGATACCAAGGTAACGTGTTTTCGGTTGTTGTTTGCCCTTTTAAAAAAGCTTTCGACGTTAACGCTAACGACCCCAAGCAAATAAGTACAAACTTAGCATCAAACTCGATTCCTTAACACTGAACTTGAAATCTAATGAGCCACCAAACATGTACGAGTTCATGGAAAGAGCACAGGTTTAACGGTTATGCACAGAGAGAGTTTTTCTAGTAGTTGACACCAAACACCAAAATGTTAAACGCGGAACACCGGCTGAGTGCGAGGGAATACACGTAGTCCAAGTGGTCAAGGCTTACACCTACGCGATGCCAAGCACCAACACTTGGACTGTTAAGCACCTTTAATTAATATTTCTACTCACAGTGCCCCATAGGAGACCAACTGATGTTGGGTGAGCTATACTGTTAATAAAATGATTAAATAAATGAATAAATTAAATTAAACGAAAACGCTCGGAGCTTTCATAATGGATGTCTGTGTGAAAAAAGCAAAACACCCACACTGAAAATCTACGCATAGACCAAACTCTACATTGGGTCATAACTCACGGAGAATACATGTACACTGGTTCAGATCCAGGCCATATAGACTAAGCTTCCAGCACCTCACATTAGACGATCTTGAAAATTTCACAAAGGTGTTAATAACCACAGTCCCGCGTCGGCGAGCATGAGCTAAAAAGTGCGTACAGTTCATGGCTACTTGTCTGCCGTGTTTAATCACGTGATCTTTCGCATCCAACCCCGAACAATGGCGCCCAGTAAGACGTCTCCTAAACCCGTCCTCCTCTTTTCTTTTCTTTCCCTTTCCCCGTCTTTTCATTCCATTTACTTAGAGCACTTTCCACGCTCTTGAAACCCTTGTCCACAGGGGCTTCAACTCGGCACCACTCATTTAATCCGTCCTTTAATGTTTCCCTTTTCTTCTCATTATTTGCTTTGGTTTGAAAGTGTCTAGCAACATCACGAACAATGACATTATCCATGTGGTTACAGTCGTAGCGTTAATCTTTTTTTCTTTCTTCAATGTGTTATCATGCCAATCATGGTGTATATCCAGGGACTTGTTACGACTGTTCGGTTTGTGTATTTCTTCCACCCACTTTGTATTTCTATATCAGCATGAGTTCGTCCTTTTTATGTACTTTATTAACATGATTACAGACAAGTTCACGGAAAGAAAATTACATTTAATATGAATAAGCACTGCCTTTATATTGTATTGCTTTTTGTACAGCAGTTCCTTCGAACATCTCACAAAATGCTCAGCTGAACAATATATCTCTTTATAGGTTTACATTTTCTCCTCTCATCTCTCATCTCATAATCTTGATAGTTTTACTCTGTGTTTGCGAGACAACCTCCATTTCAGTATGATTTTATGACTACTTAATGTCCATAGATAATGATAGTCCCATCTCTCTTTTTCTGGTAATTGCCTCAAGTTTGTTTTGTCTTATTCTGTCTAAATTGCTCATTCCGACCCCCTCCCGCTAGTGGTGTCTATATCGGTGTAACCCTAACTCACAATCATGATAACTCTCCTCTCACCCATTCACCCTCTCTCTCTCTCTCTATCTCTCTCTCAACATACTCAGCCCATTTCTCCTCCCCTCTTTCCTACCTCTCTCATCCGCGAGCTCTCGACCTCTCTCTCTCTCTCTCTCTCTCAAAGACTCAAACACACACACATACACGCACATCCTATCTGTCGTTCTCTCCCCCCTCCCTCTCTCTCTCTCGCCCATTAACTATTCCTCTCTCTAGATCTCTCTCCATTCATCCATCCAGCCATCCGATCACGCCAAGTTCATCACATCCACCCCCCTCAAGGTGACCTCTATACGGCCCAGTCGATCAACCCTAAAATAAAAAGCACAAGATGGCCTAAAGGGACTACAAACCCAATATTTAGCCGAGCAAATTGAAAAGAAACCTTTCAGCGAAAAGGATACGTTTTGATAACAGTGGTAAAAGAGCGTGACAAAAAAAGAGGCTGTGGTCAGTTAGAGCTCTATGCCTCTCCTCCTAAAGCTTTGTATACCAAATGAGCCGAATTGATGTATTACTCTAAATGATTTTTATTAGATCGCTATGGTATATTTTTAGCTCCCCCTTCCTTTTGAAACAGCCGGGGAGGGTACATCAATGGAACAATAGACGTAGAGGAAACCAATAATATTGACAAGGGGATGTAGACGTTGACGGGTCAAAGGGGTTGAAAAACCATGAAATGTGATTGAAGGAGATCACACGTTTTATTTTGTGCGGTCTGGATCTTTACCGGTCGCAAATTGGTGCATGTTGAAAGGTGAAAGGACATTGATATAAATCAGTCATTCAATTTAAAAACTATTTCATATTTACACAATGACAAGAGACACTGAAATGCCACTCTGTGATTTATTTCTGGAATTGATGATTTGATGATGGTCAAGAGAAAACGGAAGAGAATTACACACACAAACAAAATATATTAAAAAAATAGTGCTCGAAAGGTGATCACACATTATGTGGCTGCGCTCAATAAATCTGTTGGTTTAGTACAAATACAACCAAATATACAGCTTCGTCAAATAAAAGCATGGTTGGTGAGGATTTTTTTGTTGTTGGATAATTTGAATGACAGGCAGAGGTTCTTTCATATTAATGAAAGAAGGTACAGCAATGTTTCAACAATTTTTGGCAACTGTCCTCCGATGTTTGATTTCATATAATCACATGGATGGTACAGATGTGGTTCGACTAAAATGGGTTCAGTGGATTAAAAAAAATAAAAAAATAGATGCTTTAAATAAGCTTCCTGACAATACGTTTTTATCAAACAAGCAAAATCTGAAGATCACACTTAAAAGTTGACTTTTCTGTTTAGGTCGGGTATTTTTGTTAACATTTTCCATATCCCTTCTTATCCACACAGTACCACAGATAACTCTTCGGTGTGAGATATTCATGCAAAATCTAGTGGTCTTTGATATCCTCTTAAAATTATCTGATTTCAATCTCGCTTGATCTCGCTTTTCAATCTGATGTATGTAGTGTTTGTATAGCAAGAAGGGGATACAAGTATATCGAATACGATTGAAATTGGTTACTGTTATGCAAAATAAACGAAATATGAAGATACGCGAAATCAAACAAAAAACAATTAATGTTTTGGGAGCTGGAATAAATTATAAAACTTCTTTAACTGTTGTGTGCTTTAAAGATAAAGTTGAGTTCTGGTTATCCGATTGCATTGTGAAAGAAAAGGTGTGGAATGGATCAGAAAAAGTTGATCATGATCAAGGTTCTGGAGTCATCAAAATCATAACAAATTTGGCCCAGTCTTGGTAAAGTAACAAGCACTGTACACAGAAAGATGTATATGGGACTACACATGGTGTCGGGCCCCGACTAACCTTGATTTCCTTATCTTTCTTTGCTCATTACTCAGCCAGTATACATTTTCTACCAAAATTGTTTGGCAAATGACATTTATTTGTAATCTTCAACATTCAGTGTAAGTTTGTTTGATTCTGTGAGAATTCATTTTCTTTTTTTTTTACCAGCACTCAAGTTTATCTTTAAGTAACATAACCTGCAAAAACATGAACATACGGGCTGTCGTCACAGTCCATCCGCCGTCTACATTAGTGAAGCACATTTTGTATAAACGGGTGCTCAGTTTTATTCCAGGAATTTTCTCAATGTCAAAAAGCACTTTCGCGCAGGAAAGTGTCTCTCCATAATAAATAGAAAAATGAAAGTTGATTAGAAGGACAACGTTCGATAACGGTGACGGGAGCAGGAAAAGCAACCTCAAAATAGACCAATTTCGAAATGAAAGTTGACACAAAAAAGAGGTCAGCATTGTCAATTCGCTGTCGATAAAGTACGGGGGACCGGATCGAGTGCATGGAGGAAACAATTATCAGCTTTTGTTTGAGTAAAAGACCTCCAAATTAAACGAAACTGAGAGTGATCGACTCGGTAGATAACATGTTATCAGAAGGGGAGGTCTTGCTTCATTGAATTTTTAAAACAAAAATTTAATTCACTACAGAATTATTTGAAGAAATTGCATGTCAATCACAAATGAAATGTATAGATGACCGATATTTATTTGGTATCATCAAATAGGTTTTATAGTTGTTTGATACGAAAATATAGTAAGGGACAAGGTCAGAAAATTACCATGTTTGATTCAGGAGAACTGTACTACAAAAGATAGTCAGCTTTTAAGTTCGCTGGAATTTTTTGTAATAACATAAATGCCATTATAAATAATCAGCTCGAAAAGTAGATGGTATTTTAGATTTTCATAATATATGCAATGAATATGAATTTGCCTGTGAGTTGGCGAAATGATATTGAAATGCTACTATTGTTGAAGCAACACGAATAGGCCTATAGGACGAAAGAATTCTGACAATGTGCATGGTACATTTGCCACTCTCCACCCAGGTGTCAAAAGAATACCAGTAGAAAGGAATTCCTTGAATGATGTGAGCACCGAAATCGGTAGCCTATAACAGAGCCAGTGTAATATTGGCGCGCCTTGAGCACCCTGCGTGGTGGATGATCGCGACAAAAATATCCAGTATTTTTATGATAAGTTTTGTATCTGACTGATATAATACTGAATAATTTTGTGTGTGGGAGATTAGGGAAATACAATACACATTGTGATATCCATTTCGTACCCACAGATAACGTTTTTCTAATTCCTATGAATAAGTTATCGTCTTGTAAAACGAGAAAATGACTTTGACAAAATAGGGCTGAAGTGAAAGATATTAAAAAACTACCAGCACAAAATACATGCTTACAAAATCAATCAATGCACAACTGTCTCTTTTTTCTCTCATCTCCGAATAAGGAATACAGTACATACATAAGCACAGGTAAATTCACTACCATGACCAAGCAATACTACTACTTTTCCTATAAACAAGTGTAAAATAGTACAGACGAACTCTACCATTCACGAATATTCAAAACTCCCAGCACCAAATATAAGCTTTTAAAATCAATAAGTGCACAAATCTCTTTTTTGTTCTTCTCCAAATCAGTAGTAAAATAGATGCGCACAAGTAGAACCACTATGATGACGAGGCAAAACTAAATACTACTATTCCTATAAACAAACGTAAAATAGTAATACCATTCACGAATTGTTTACCTTTTTGGAAGCCCCTAAGACCATCTGTGCATCCACTTCACACGTTTCGTTGCTATCCACACGAATAAATGCGTAAAATTAAAACGGGTGATACAACTGAAAATACGTCAACAAAATGGACAGAAAGTGTGGGCGGTAAAAACACCGGTTCCCTAGCACGAGGTACTTCAGATAACTCAATCCTCTCTTCGCGCCGGCGACCAAAACAATGACAGACGATTTTGGGAGAGAGGATGCGTTTCATCGATAATATATACATGGAATCACAACGCAATAATTAGCAGACCATGCCTCCGCCACGTGGAGAGTTCCGTCGATTGTTTCCCTTTGGGAGAGTGGGTGAGAGAGGGAGGGAGACAGGGAGAGAGAGAGGATGAGAGAGGGAGGGAGACAGGGGGAAGTCAACGATCGTGGTTACTATGCTGGAGTGAACTTTTCCCCCCTGCAAGGTCGAATTTGTTTGGGGTATAGTAAGTGTGCATGTGCCAGTTCCATTCATAAAAATCTCAACCAATCAGACGGGCGCGAACATTCGTTAATCGATTTCCCGCCAATTTATTCTCCCACACTCCCAATCACCTCCGTCATGGTTTTGTAGACATTTGGAGTCACTCCAGCGGAACAAACGAAGAAAGAAGACATAACGAGGTGATGGGAGGGAGAAAAAATAGAAGGGAAAGAGAAAGAAGGAAGAGGGAGAGAAAACCACAGACATAAATAAAAGCGATGTTTGATCTGAAATGAACCGGGGGAAAAAATCGAGAAGAAAATATTGGAAAGAATGGAGGAGAACAAAGGCAGGAATGCACAGCGCATCATGTGACTGCCATGCATAGTAATTAACCCGTTGAGTCTGGTTCACCTTCGTCTGACCGGTGAAACGGGACAAACGTAAATATTGGAGAACAATGCATCGGAGAACTTCTGGCCCAGCATGTGGTGGAATACCACTTCGTCATTCAGCTGGCACGGTTGTGCTGCTCTCTGTTTTATATGCAAGTCGAGTGTTAATTGCGCGCGCGAACCCACCGGCGATTATCGAAAAATCGATTATCGTCTCAAGGCATGATTCCATTGTCTGTATCCACAACACTGTCGGGAGAAAATTACAAACCAGACGAACCACATCAAAGAGAGAGAGAGAAAATATGTCCACGAATCATATTCGAACATCACAGTGTAAATCACACAACAACAATAGAAATGACAAGAACACATATCTAGTAAGTTGGACGTGATCATGAAGGAATGAATTAGATGATGAGTTACTATCTTTTTTAAGGAGGTAATTCATTCAGAAAATCAATGAAATATATAAACTGATTAGTGCGTACCAAATCAAATCATCCAAACGGACAAATTCCAAACCGATGGTCGTTGTAAAGCTGAAAATTGTATGGACGTAGAACCCATTCTTATTTTCAGTTGAGATTGAAAATATAGAATAAACTGACCAATGATAATGAAAGAAATCAAATGCTGCATGATGCAAAGAAGCAGAAGAAAGTTGCAGTCATATGCTTATTCTCAATCATAGGCTAACGAATTGACAAAACTTTCACTTACTTGACTTAGAAATAAGAAGAAACAAATCGGGAAAAGTATATTGCCCCAATGACCCCAATATCAACCCGCCACCAAAACATTGGGGCATAACAATACAAAATGGCGCCAAGAAACGAGATGAAATTTTACGCATACCTTTCAGACTTGGGTTCAGCATCCTGAGGTCATGTGACATTCAATTGACATTCACTTCCTCTTTCATAGAATCGTTATCATAATGGGCTATTATCGGGGCAATCGATCTACATTAGATATCATACGTGTCGTCTGCCGTGAAAGTGGGCTTCATAATACACAAAAAGAATAATTTAGATCTGGAAGCGTAAACTCGCTTTTTAAAAAAAGAACTCATGATGGGATCTGCTTTCAAAGCGATGGTCGACGTGACAGACAATTTATGTTTTTCATTTGTACTTAAACTCTTAATAACAAAAGAGTTTAGATCCATGATCGTGAACTCGCTTCAGAAATACATTCTTTAAATAGAATACAGGAAATGTATATGCTGCAATCTGATGGTCGCCATTTCAATCTGTTGTTTATATCAAGAGATCAGATCTATGTTTAAGAAATCTCCTTTAAAATGGGTTTTATACATAGAATATAGAAAATGAATATTCTGTTTCAATAGTGGTTGTCGCACTGGTAGACAGATAACTTTTTGTTTTTATTTTGAATCTCTTAACAGAATGATTATTGTGAAGTCGCCTTTGAAAACATATACTATATAAAATACAGGTAATGTATATGTTGCAATCTGTTTTAATAGTGGTGTTGCATTGGCAGACATTTAACAAAGAATCTGACTTACTTGACTCATTGATGAAAAGAATGAAAAACTAAAAATATGCTGATCTTTGTAAGAAGTCACAATTTTGGATAATTTCCAGCAGATATGCGATTATCTGCCAGTAACTTTGGAATCAAGTACTGTCTTCATTAGATGTGAGCTTCGTGTGTTTGACAAAACTATTAATAAGACTTTTTTGTACAATAATGATGAATCTAATAATAAAAACACATATGTCCTGAATTTGTGTTTTACAGAACATACCGATTCTGAATTTATCTTTCTAAGATCAGTCAAATCTGAAACTCAAGTATCCTGTATGGTACCAAACTTGAAAGGGTCGTCAGACAGTGCTAATTCATAGCTCGCCACCCCTGGCCTCGATCGCACGTGGGAAAAATCATATTCCATCAAGGGAAACAAATATTATATTTTTAGTTCATAGTTATGATAGTTGATAATCTAACGGAAACTGTACCCAGTTCTACGTCACAACGTTGTCGCTATTTGTTTTATTTTTCTATCGTTGTGGGCTCCCGTGGGGTCATTCATATTTTTGTTTCCATATTTCCCGAACTATACATACTGTAATCGTTTTCATGCATGTACATACACACAAAATACAACTGTTATCGAAATCGAAAGCACTGCCCTTCGAAATATGCGAGGCCATTTACATGCACTATTATAGCAGTGTAGACAGTCGTAATTGTATATGGTTTTACGAATATTGATTTTCTTAACAACTGAACGTAAATAATAGTGCAATGCGAACTTTTTGACTCGTGGTTTTATTATGTCAACAGTAAACGAAAATAAATACATCGGTTTGTAAATCAGAAGCCCCATATACCTTCTACATGTACACACACGCGCACACCCACACACACATACAAAATGTATGATGAACGTATGTATTTATGTATGAATATTGATATATAGTTGTAGGTTGAAGTAGTTACTGTCCTATTTTTTCCTCGAAATGTAACTTGTTCCTTCGTCAGGTTGGTTACACAAAAGATGAATTATAAAGATATAATTCATTAAAATATTTTTTATTTATTACTTGGCAGTAATGCATTTCCAAATCGTCTTTCTTATGTTTCTTAATAGACGCAAATAAGTGGACATAAACTTACATATACATGTATATAAATATATACACACACATATATATACACTCACACATAATGTATATATACATACATTATTGGCAAGAGTACAAATGGATATACACCACAACGGCACGTGGTTACACGTGGCGCCGAAAACGCCGGTTTTTACTTGAAGCCGGTCCTCGTGGAAATTTCCACCACTCCTAAACAATATGCATTTACAATCATATTCCCTTCGTTGGAAGCCTCCTTCCAAAGGTGTGTGTGGATTGGCGTGTGAATGTGCGTGTGTGTGTGTGTGTGTGTGTGTGTGTGAGGGGGGGGGGGGGGTAGACATACATATTTTCGAATAGAGTACAATACAGTGAGAGATTTTTCTTTTTACCTGAATGTCTGAACGTCGCCACGGCGGATGCAGCTTGTAAAGCCAGGGGTGTAGACGTATGAAATTGGGGGTACAAGCCGGTGTTTTTTTAATTCCTTTTATTGACGGCGGGAACCACTCGATCGGAAGAATCGCTCCGGTTATGCTCGATCTATTGACTGGTATTCAACGTATCCAGGGCTACACGTTCCATCTCAAACACTCACCAAAAATTCCAGAGGTGATCTATATAAAGAACGAAAAATGAAGAACATTTATACGATAATATTTTACGTCTTCTATAGATGATACAACATTGAAGATAAAACGTTAAGTACAATACATGCTCGGTGATTATTGTTCCATAGTCAGTATCCTATACGATCCGAAATCCCATCTTCGGACTTGGACCCAACAGCAGATCTAAACATAACCCTATATACCTTTTACATGAAACCCAATCGCACCACTAACCCTGCATCTTTGTCAAATGAAGGCCGGAGGAGTTATCGCCGGAGTTTGAAGGAGAAGAACAAAAACAGTCAAACAAGTGACAGGCTAGATGTCGTTGAAGGTTGTAGACAGACATGCGGGCAGACATGACAGTCAAGAATATTTTGTATTCATGAAACTTCCTCTTCAACCCCGCCATGGATCCTATTCCAAAAAATACCACGATAGTGATATAATACCGGGAGACAAATACCCATAAGCAATATCAAAAAGTCTGAAAAGTGTACCTGACGTCCATCCAAACATGTCCCGTGACGCCAGCCTTTAAGATAACATGAAACGCCACGAAATCCACAGGCATATAACTGCATAGAACGCTTGATATACAATAACAAAACATTACCGTTTCCCAGCTCTCTTTTCCATGTGACTGAAAACAAATAATACCAACTACTGAACCAATCTTTTTGTTATTTATCCTCTGTCTGCCGAGCAATTTCACACTCTTTTATTGGACATTTGCCAGCTTTTGAAGCGCTTCTCTTTGTGTATTTGTTTAGTATTGTCTTGGTGCTATATACTATAAAGCATTCAGCCACCTGTTCTTGCAAACCATACACGTCAATTTCTCGTTGTTCTGCTTGATTAAACTCTATTGCATGCATATCTCAAATGCAACCTGTAGAACCACACACATTAGTGACTTGCAAATCAGAACAAGTAGTTACAGTCACAGTGACATGTCCTTGACAAAAATGATACGATTACTTTGATAAGTCACACGAAAACCATGAGCGTTTGCGCTGTTGAATAACCTGAACAAGTTCGTTAATAAAACGAGATATTTCTGTAATCATTATTCACTATGAACATGACGGACAAAGAGAGAGGACAAAATATACAGTTCCTCATTATACCCTCAACAATTGCTGTGGTAGACAAAGAAACACCCCCCTTCACTGCTATTATGTAAAGATGTGTAGAACAGGTGAATATGTATGTGACACCTGTTCTACATATTTTTACATAATAGCAGTAAAGGGGATGTTCTTTGAGGGTAGAATGAGGAACTTTATAGTTTGTCTTCTTTCTTTGTCCGTCATGTTCATAGTGATTCCTTTCACTACTTCGACATTCTAGATTTTCCTGTATTTCAATCACAAGCTGAAAGACACCATATTCAACATTCTGGTAGTATTATGCGATGGATGTTGCATAATGGTTGCACCATCTCTGTTGTTTCCTTTCGGGAAAACTCGGCCAATTTTGGGAAATCACGTGCAAACTCGGGCAGAGTCGATTTGCGCTCAAGTGAGACCTTTTTTTAACACGTGACTCTGTAACACAAAAAGTTTTGACCAATCACAAGTCAGACCCATTGTGATTTTCGAGTATAAGCCAATCAGATTCCACCTTTTGATGTGTCGTAAGCCGACATCATTCATGATTCGCTGATGCTAAAAACTCTTTACCGACGTCCAACCAATCAGAACCGCTTATTAGCAATCAATACAATTTTTACGTTTATTCATTATGTTTAGTAATTGCGTCTTATCTCAACGTATAATAGGGACTTTTAGATTGAGTGGACGAGAACACGACGAACGCCGACTGATCATGCGTGTCAACGTACTCAACTGCCCATGTTGACTACAATAAGAAATCGTTTAGATTGCACTTGGCGCTATACATGCGTGCAGTCATTAACACTATGAACATGACGGACAAAGAGGACAAAATATACAGTTCTTCATTCTACCCTCAACAATAGGCAATTTATGCATAAGTCTTTGTCAAGTGCCTCATGCAATACAGATTATTTCGTTCACCTGATAATAATAATAGTATTTCAATAGACAGAATCCGAACTGCATACATTAATTGTTGCCAGGTTGGACAACATGATGGCTTGACCTACCTAGCAACACTTAATGCTATTGAAATAGGTCTACTATTATTCCTATCAGGTGAATGAAATAATTTGTATTGAGGCACTTAACAAAGACTTATGCATTAAATTTGGTTACATTACGAAAATGGCCTATTGCTGTGGTAGAACATCCCTTCACTGCTATTATGTAAAAATGTGTAGAACAGGTGAATATGCATGTGACACCTGTTCTACACATGTTTACATAATAGCAGGGAAGGGATTGTCTACCTGAGGAACTGTATATTTTTGCGCACGTGGCATATACTAGTATTGTACTAGATTTAGGAAAATCGAGGTTGACGCATTCTCGATCGCCGACTGAGACGACGTGACGCATGCGCAGTGCCTTAAAATGACGTCACACGTTGCAGTCAAAGCTGTCGACGTGCAAATCTAAAAGTCCCTAATATCAAACTCCAGGTACACTCTCAAAAATACGTGGTCAAAAAATGACCACGTCGTCGTCGTTTTTAAAGGTGCATGGTTGACTACCAAAACGTGGTTAAAAACGACCACGACGTGGTCATTTTTTGACCACGTATTTTTAAGAGTGTATAGAGATAGATTGTGACTTATTATTATTTATATAATAAACAGGGCTCCAGAATTGTTACAAAAAAATGTTTTGTATTTTGTATTCTCACTAGTGGATGATCATGTTAGCTGTGAGTTTAGTTCTACCAAATTGACGCTACGTAAATTCCAAACATCAATATATATACGATCGCAACCACTTTCGGGAAATCAATCTAGGACAATTTCAATGGCCTTGCACCTTTAGAAATGTGCAAACATTGCAATGGAGTATTACGTTATCCGAACATGATATACATGGGACATACAATAGGGTATTGAAAACGCTCGTGAGTTGATTTTTCGAAAATAGTTACGATCGTGTTCTAATATTCGATTCGTTATAAAACCGGGCAAGTCACGGTGAAGAATTGAAAACGAAATAAAGAAATTATTTATTTATTTCTTCGTGTTTACTTTGAAATGCAGGATAGTCTCATTCAGAGCCGCGGAGGGCATGCTTTAAATCCCCACTGTCCTACTTGTAGCTACTTGCTCCCTCTATATAGAAAACTTCCCCAATCGGTGCCTATTGATCCTCCATGATCCTCTTTTTCTTATGTTAGTTGAGAGCTGAGTTAATGAGCTAGCCACCTGTCAGTGACCTCGCTGTGTGGTCTAATCCCTTCTGGCCCAGTAGTGTTGACGGTCTTTAAAAGGGAGCCTGCAATGAATACGAGTTAATATTTATGTAAGATCTTCATGAGATACGGATGCCTTCATAATTCACATTTTTAATTTTCAAAGCGAACCCGCGTACCTTCAGCATAATACTTGAGATGGCTGTATACCTTAATAAACTTCTTCTAAAAGGCCTATAATACGTATAAACAGCTTCCGGGGAAGGTTCCTTTTCGGGACGGTGTACTTTTTGTGGCGACCATATCCAAATGCCCTTCTCAGCTAGCCTAAACAGATTAACATCCGCCAATAATAGCTACTATAAACAGTCATATTTTGCCTGCCATTCAGGCTGTTATAATCCGATTTTGACGGTGAGCGCGTTGGATACAAGAGAGAGGAAGAAGGGCTAAAGAGCCTGCAAGCATGTCGGGGCGATATCACAGCAGTAAGCCATTATTATAACTATACCGAAATCATAATCATATTGTAAGCATTTAATTGTAGATGGGTGACGTAGATAACACAGATGGCGATCGTGTTTTCAGCTTATATTTCCTGCTCTATCGCCTTTAACTCGACTTGACCGTGGCGCTATGGTTTCCCAATTCGTAATCTACAGCTGACTTACGAAGAAGTGAATATAAGAACACGGATTGACCTAGAAATATCATCTGATTAAAGGTGCAGGATAGGTTCAAGTTTATCTCCTTTTGGAATACCGACTTGGTAGCCTACTTTCCCATAAAATTGAGCCGAATTCCGGAAGGGGAATGCGGGGCGTTAAGTAAAACACAATAAGTGAATTACACAGAGTTGAATCCTATGATTTCAGGGATTATACTAGATATGTATTTAGATTAAATGCTGATTTTTATTAAGTTAGTTTGCCCCATACCTTGTATTTTTGGATAGTGACGCAAGTTGTCCAGGTTGCGAGTACACGAACGTCACAGAACCTAATCTTGGCAGATTCTGTTCGCGATATCGTGATATAGTTTACAAACGTGGTTTCGTGTCAAAAGAGGTACCAAAAAGGACAAGGAACCACAAAAATGAAGGTAATTCTTAGCTTTGAATCAACTAGACTGCTTTAAAAAACCTTGTATCTATCTTTAGACAAAATGTCGCTCGACCCAACCGATCAACGTCAACAGTTTCCTTATCCGAGAGGAACCCTGATCGGCTCCGGTTCCGTTGCGTGTACAACCGAAGAGAGATACACGTATTGCGTTAATGTGCGATTTACGTAATCAACGACGAAGGACCTCTTGGGATATCTTTCTAAGACACCCGAAAGGCACACATCTATACACGTCTGTCAATTGAAAGGAGACTTCCATCTTCAATTTAAAGTTTTGCTATATAGGGGCAATTGATTCAACATGACAAACCAGATATTCAGTCTGATGGTTGGAGCGGAGATTAATGTGTGTCTTGTTTTTTTTCTCGAATGGAACTCCGCTTTATTTGGCATGAAATTAGCCATGACATTTCTCTGAATTGGAATAGGGTTCTTAATTTGTCTGAATGTTTCCATGTCTGATGCTCGATTGTAGAATCAGCAAATAAATCTTATTTCACCGGCTATGACATTATAAAGCCATTTGTTCATTTATTCTGAAAGGCTTGAAAATATTTGTTTTCTTTGGAAAAATAATACAGTGTATGGATAAAGAAGCAATATTATATTGTACATCTCTGTCCGACAATACCGAAGAATGTAATGTATAGTGACTGACAAATGCAGTCGTTTCGAAGTTAAGGAGTAATGAAGTAAGAATTTTGAAGTTAAGAATTATATTCATTAAACCACATGCTATGTCAGGTATCTGTCATGTCTATTTCGAAATAAATTTTATTTTGAAATGGCTTAAATTATTAAAAAACTACATCATTTAAATTTAATGAATTATAACGTTAAGTATTTACTGCACTAAAGATAAACATAAATCATGACTATCTCATGTTTCCATCTTTATGACAATGTCATCCTCCTAGTTGCTGATTGATGGAGAAAGTTTGGCTTCTCTAAAACCATTGCCTTTATCGAGAGTCATTAATACATCCGATGACGTCATATTGATACCACAAACGAGGCCAGAAACATATTTCTGAGTGATAAGTCCGGACCATGTACTTCAACGAGATACATTCGTGGCTGGCAAGAGACGTGTTTCTGCTTTGTTCTCTACAAGTTTAACCTTCACATTAAACGAAAAGAAAGACAATAACACATAAAGAAGAATTTTTTTCAAATATTCTGAAAAAGCATTGTGATGTCAGAAGCTCAGATCGCACCGATTCGGTGTTAAATATGTCAAATTGGTGAGCTGGTGTTGATCGTTGATTGAAGCGTTGATTGAAGGTAGGTGTTTCAAACCTCCATTAGAAAGCAGCATACACACTTACCGGTACCTATTTACTACCCCTGGGTGAAGAGTGGCTAAAAGACAGTATTTCAAATGGCTGTTTGTATTTATGTGTGTATGGCGGGGGGGGGGGGGGGGGGTGTCACTAGAGGGGAGTAGTATGGACTCGTTCAAAATGGCGTCGCAATGCCCAAAATTATCATGACCTATTCTGTAAAGTCGTATTAATTTCATTGCGTAACATTTCCTTTTATCTAGTGTTGCCATTGTGAATTTAAACAACAGAAACCACAATTGAACTGCCTACAATATGACATTCGAGAATGCAAATGAATCTGAGATATGCCTTCTATGCTCAAAAGTTATTAGACGGGCGATGAGGTAGATATACAACCTCTATTGGCACATAATATGTCCATATAATCTGTATCGTTGTTCGCCAAATAAAAGGTGTTAAAATGGGTCTACAAAGAGAGAGTGAAAAAATAAATAATAAGAGAGGAGCAAATGGAGGAAAGAATAAAAAAAATCATTATCATCAAGGGGAGGGAAATTGGGAGAACAGGAGAAGTGTGAAAATAGCAATACTGTCGGCAAATCTCGATAAAAATCCTCTTCAGAAATTGGCCCAGCGATGTCCCTTGGTTATAGGCATGCACGGAGGGCGGAACGGAGGGATTTCCTTATCCTGTCTCATAAAGGGAAATCAACAGTCATGATCAATTTTAGTCAAAATTAAAGAACCGTTTACTAACAGATAATAAATTGTGTGTCAAACAATTTAGGAAATACAATTTCATACACTTATATTTAAAGTAATTGTTGTAAATCTATCTTCAGAATTAGCATAAAACCCCTTTCCAATCTATATATTGCTTACAACCTTGATAAAGATATTGAACAGAAGTTTACTGAAATCATGGACTTCCTAATTTATTTATGATGTTACTTAAAGTTCTCCCCTTGTTATAGTTATAACGGTATGTATATATTAAACATGAGTCATATAATGGGTCCAGGTGTATGAATTACGCACGAGTTGGCAGCAGTCACGTGTTTTTGAAGATGTCATGTGATCTGTACCCAACGAGGATTATACATGTAAGTATGCTACAAAATTCCCCCCTTTGTAATCCGATTGGGACCCTAAGCTTAACCTCGGTCACCTTGTGGACAATTAATACATCCTTTCCAAAAAATTGTCTGAGACACACGTGGGCATAGTCTTCAAGTATACAGACACCAATTACTGTTTGTTAGCACGCATATCTAAATTGGATGATTTAAAAAAAGGAAAAACAATAAATATCAATGTTTAAGAGAATCAATGCATCTGATATGGAAAGACAAATTTGATCAACTCATTTCTTGCAATCATGATACACCTAAGCAATGTTTATACATTTCAATGCACAATCTCATATATTTTACAATCTTTTGAAATGTAAAATCATAATGTGACGTTAATTTAATCGAGAAAGTGATAAATGTAGAAATGGAGAGAGAGAGAGAGAGAGAGAGAGAGAGAGGGGGAGGGGGGGGGGGGGGGTAGAGCAGAAAAAGAAAATAACATAATTGAAAGGAGAGTCTGAGCCATATTAAGGATCTAATTCATACCCATATCATTGACGTTTTGTTAAAGACTACTATTATAACCAACAATTAAATTATTAAACTAGAATGGAAACACGGTCTCACCTTCATTGAAAGCCGTTGAGACCTTTAACCCTACATTCAGTCCTTAAGTAGTTAAGTACAAAGAAAGGGGTAAAGTACAGTCTACTTCAAGCCCCACTCAACACAATACACACATTAGGAAAACGAGAGACATTGCACATCGGTTCTATTCATCCAAACTTTTGCACAAACACTTGCAAATCTTTATGAATATTATGAGATAATACTGTCTACCCCCCCTATCTTAATATACATATCCTTTTGAATGAAATACAAAGTTCTGAAAGAATAATATTATGGCAAGACCAGAAGTCTTTAATTAGCTATGCCCAAATTATGATGACACAGTTTATGTTCATGTTATAGGCGAACGGGAAAGGGGTAGGGGCAAAATATGGGGGGGGGGGGGGATTCCATATAAACAATTAATGATTGACGCATAATGCATAATCAATGACTTATTAACACGACTTTATACATATTTGTGCTTGCTCGCTTCGGTAGCTCGCTACATTTAGAAAGATGTGAAAGTTGATATTCGACAAGACGTGACAGTCCTTCCCCTCCCCCGGTGAAATTGTGCCTGATGGCCCATATTCACTCTTCAAATCGATGTTGTTGATAAAATTACTAATTAATGTCGGTCGTGAGTCGTTTCCTCCCAGACACGCATGGACGATATAAAAAAACATCTTATCATGTACCCACAACTTTCCTGTTATTTTTCTTTTATCCCCATCTAAAGTAATTAATTTCATGTCTTGAATCTTGAATCTTGAATTTGTTGCACCCAAAAAGCTACGTTGACAGCTGTCCAGGGTGGAGTAATAGTGGTAGTGTGTGAGTGCGTGATGCGTGCAAGTAAAAGAAGCCAGACATTGTGCAGAAGAAGACATGTAAACTGGAGAGTACGAAGAAGTAGGGACACCATAATGAATTTCAAAGGAGAGTGAGTGAGGATATAGCGTGTATGAAGCATAGGGGCGGCACGGGCGTAGCGACGGGCGAACAGTGCCTCTCATCGAAAACCAGTAGCTACCCCCACTCCCCCCCCCCCGAAAAAAGGGAAGAAAAGAAAAAGTGTCAAAGTAGTAAAGAAAAAGACGAAGGAAGAGAAGAAGAAAAGAAGAGGAGGAAGAAGAGGAAGAACAAGAAGAACAAGAACAAGAAGAGGAAGAAAAAAAGAACAAGAAAGTCTGAGTATTTACAATACATTAGGATGTATGTCCATACAAATATAAAGAGTGCCGTTGATAGTCATTATATTTTACAGCTAGCAATTATCAAATAAAACCGCGAATACCTATTCTTTGGTAAAGGAAGTGGTGATTACCAATTGCTTTGGAGATCAGTAAAAGTATGAAAAAAATTCGGTGAAAGAAAGATAGAGTATGTCTCATATTTCTACCGAATCGCATTTCCGCTTGCCTTAAAATGTCAAACGTCATAAAGCATTTTAAATTCCTAATATGACATTTCAGAAACGGCACAGAATTGTTATCACATAGAGACAAAATGGCATACAGTCAGCAAATGTATTCAAGTGAATTATTTGCAGAAACTTTGAGGAAAAGTGATTGCATAGAATTTGTATTCATTATCTCGTGAACAAATTGAAGAGGATATGTAAAAGAAATCCACACACAAAATATCGCGATAATAATGGTAATACAAAATATCAAAACCAAAAGAACCTATGCCAGGAAACTATGAAATAATTTCTTTTGTGATTTTACAATATTTTATAATTAATTACAAATGCATGTGACTAGCTCATCGTATTTTTTCCACAAACTCAATTACATTTTGACATAAGAAGAATTAGGTAAATTTTACAAAGCTCAGCCAAGCTTGCTGCACTATTTGATGCCAATCATGTTCTTGAAATTCCAGGCCCTATTCTTTTCACAAGTCATGAATTACCACATTCTTAAATCTAATGGGATTGGGACCTTGGGGCATGATTTCTAGTTGTGTTAAATTGAAAAAAGGGAGAAGAAACATACCATAGACTTCCTTTTTTCTACTCTCCAAATTTGAGTCAAATAAGACAATTATTGTGACCATTAGGTAATCATCAAACCTTGGTGTCTGCTGAATTGAGAGATTAACTGTAAGGGGCGATGCCAAAGTATATGTATATTTCTTTTTTGTTTGTCGGGAGGGGGGGGGGGGGGCATTGGTCTATCGAAATCTGTAGCACTGGCCCAACAGATTAACAAACAAAAAAAACTCCCCTATTCCCTGTAAAAACGGCATACGATCTAGTTAAATATTTGATTTAGGAGAGGTATCCAAATTCGTCAATATTCAAGATAAAAGATTTGTTCTTCATTTAATGTTTGAATACATTGTTAACAGTCAGAAAATGGATTTACACAAAAGCACAAGGCTCTTACAAATAGAAAAGAGACCTTCGACTAATACATCTTTAGATTCTCAAATATGTGTTAATCCTATTAAAACACTCTTGCTTCTAGCGAAGGTGAATACAAAGACTACAAAAAGAAAAACACTATTAGTTATCAGTTTGTCACAGCTTACTATCACAATGTTCAGCGAAGGAGCTACATGTATGCAAGAGCTAATGGCACATTCGCAAAAACTTTCGAGTTATCAACTCAAGGGCGAATGCAATATATCCGTATGTCCAAAGAAATAATGTTCGGCTTATGCAATTATGTCACATTAGTAATGGACAATGCTAGTGCTTTAATTTTAAATTGTAATTATACTTGATGTATCCTTGTTTTATATGCATTTAGAAATTGTGAACAATTAAGCCATGGGTTGCCATTCACATATTGTAATAAACCATGACTAGAATCTTATTTTATGTAATTTATTGTGCAATACCTAGAAATATCTCATTTGATATTCCGAAGTATATCAACACTTCCAAAACATAAATGTCTTTAAAATGTTACATTCTTTCATTTTAATCAAGCGCTGAGTTAGTATAACAGGGTGCAGGGTGACCTCTCGAAATACAATGAACAAACAAACATTACTGTTTTCTATGGATTCCCTTCGCAACATCAATCGGATACATGACCTTTCATTAATGATGCGATCAGACAGGATTTAAAAAGGGGTTTAGCAACATCGGATTAAGGATTAAGCTTAGAGTCAGATTAGATTGTTGTCCACCAATGTCGCACCAGTGATGGGTAAATTCGAGTCGCAAATAGGTCATTTAACTAACCACTAAAGATGGCATCGAATTTCATGGCACAGTTTTTTGTTTCGGCAAGCTAAGAACTTTTCTAAGTTTGTCATCCGAAAAAGAAGGTTGATTTTTGGGAAGAGTGACAAATAATTTGTGAGATTTCAAATTCTTCGTACGATAGTTTGGATGACATCGTAGGAGAAAGGATCCACTAAATGGATTGCTCTTCAATCGCCCTAAAAACGCTCTTTCTTAGAAATATGGATTAATATAATATCCCCGTTATAAATGCACTTTATTTCCACTCAAAACGAACAAAGTTCGGTAATACAGTTCAGCGACAACATCAGTAGAAATTATTGAAAATGAGAAGCAGGAGAAGAGACACCTAAACAAAACTTCGTTACGACTGTGACAAGTTACATGTATATTCAGGATGATAGTAGATGTAATAGTAGTAGTAGTAGTAGTAGTGCTAGTAGTAGTTGCTGTAGTGGACTAATATTGTAGCATTTACCGAAGTAAAATAAATGGTAGCAACGTTACTATTGATATAAACAGATGAAACAAATATTTCATTGGAAGCAAGTGCAAAATCAACATCACATTAACTATAATAGACAACGTTACTTTATATATATTTTTGCATATTAGAACAGTAATGCACTAATTCATTAATATATTCATATTCTCTGCGTATTTCCAATGCAATGTTTCACTTTAAGTCGTGACGACTCCGAAACGTGTTCCGACATAGCTACAACTATTTTCACGAAGTGACGGTAGTGAGGAAAATCGTAACGCAAAGTGAATGCAATTTGTGTTCACTACCGTCACTTCGTGAAAACAGCAACGTGTGTATATTCTGATTTATCTCGACGTACAAGGCAGTGCAAACTTTGTCACCAGGCACTTTGTGACCAGGGGAAAAAGGTGTCCATAGATTTCAATACATTTGGGAACTTATCAATCAAACAGTATTGCACCTATCAAATATGTATGATAACATTTATTTGACACCGAACACAAATGAACATACTATAGACACAGTACAGTCCTATACATTGTCAAAATGTGTGTCGAGCGACACCTCTGCCGCACCTCAAGCACATGAACGAGAACGAGCACACTGCAAGTTCCGGGACCCTCTTTGTGTGGTATACAATCAGATATCAGGTATAAAGGTGGCAATGAAAAATACAAACAGCAAAGGTGAAGTGCAGATGCACTTATTCATTAACATATTCAGATTATCTGCATATTTCCAATAAAATTTTACATTGAAAGTCGTAACGACCCAAAAGATTGCTCCGACCTGGGAGGGGATCGAGATCTCCTCCCTGCTCCGACATAGCAACAACTTGTGTATGCATGTATTTTGACTACATCTCGATCAGCCCAGACAGGGCACTGCAGCACTTTGTAACCAGGCACTCGGGAAAAAAAAAGGAGCTCATATATTTAAATACAGTTGGAAACTTATCAATCAAACAGTATTGCACCTATCAAATATGTATGATAACATTTATTTGACACCAAACACAAATGAACATAACTATACAGTCCCATACATTGTCAAAAATGTGTGTATAACGACACCACTGCCGCACCTCACTCACATGAACGAGAACGGGTACAATGCAAGTTCCTGGACCTCTTTGTGTGGAATACAATCATACAATCGGTAAAAAGGTGGCAATGAGAAATACAAACAGCAAAGGTGAAGTGCAGATCACACTTTCTGCTTGCTAATGCTACACAGGATAAATAGTGCACTGTTTATTCATGTTAGGTTCCCACATGTCGAAAAAAATACATACATGTAGTTTGCGCGGGAGCAGACCCAGACCAACACACAATAAATTATAAGTTATCGTCTGCAGTTGATGGACGATTGTTCGCGCTGTACATTATGACTCGTAACAACAAGTGCTAACAAATAAATCCGTTTTTACCAAAACTGCATTTCTACGATGGGCAACTGTTTATTAATGTTGAGTTTTCTCCCAACAAAAGAAGTCGATTTTAACAATAACACTGGAAATCATTCATATTAATGCCAGTTATGTTCATTGTCATCATAGTCTGGTGATGTTTGCTAAGTGCTTATGTTCCGGGGATTCACTTGAAGTGCTTCTGAAAGTACCTCTCTCCCAGGTAAAGTTAAATATGAAAGCATTTCGCTCCCTTCACAATGTTATTTTGATCATTCGCCCAGCTAGACCGTAAAGCAGTCGGGAAACCCCTTTGATCTTTTGCCCCGATCACTTTGCTGTTCCGAGCCCACTGATCTTGAAAATAGACACAATTTCATGTTTACGACGGCCTTAATAACCTAGTCACACCAACGAGACCGACACCAGGCCGACACCAGGCCGACAATAGACCGAAAGAAGTGATTACATTACCACGTACGGCCGAGAATCAGTCAGTTTGGGGTCGGATTGATCGGGTGAGGAGATTTTAGTATAACTGATGATAGCTCAGTCGGTAGAGCAGTGGTCTCGTAATCCGGTGACCCGGGTTCGAAACCAAGTCGATTTGCTAGTGCCCTTCGGTAAGGCATTAATCCTCATTATCAGGTCCCTCGGAGAGGACCTAAAGCCGTCGACCGTCTGGTTGCTTACTTACAAGCATTAATAGCTTTCTTAGCAGTCAGGTAAAATAACCACCATCAACAACCATCAACTTGAAATCAGTTCTAGAGCATGGATCACACAAAATAATTATCAAGCTAAATCATGCGTTTGATGTCATTTTAAGGTCATAACTCTACGATGAGTCATGGTAACGTATGGTACACCATGCACGTGACCAAACCGCCTGGACTTGGACCTGCAGTTTTATACCAAGAAAAATATTTTTTCTTTGTAATACAAGTGTTGCTTACACAAACAGGACATTAGACTCTGAGTGACTGAGTTCATTTTTTTTTGTTCCCGGGTATTGGCGGGAAACGAAGCGCTAATGCAGACATTGTATCAATATGAAAATACGTCTTATCTTTGATCAATAAAATTAATGCAAACTTTGATCAGTAAATACAAAAAAAAAAAAAAAAAAAAATCAAATCTTTACACAGTCATGCATAAATTGGACTTTGGTGATGTATTTAACGCCATTATAGTGTGCTCTTCGTATATTTGTTAATGTATCTTATATACATGATAGGTGTAAGCTACATGCAACCTACAGACACTGTTACTCTGAGTGCTGTTTTAATTGCAAGAACTACAGAAATTTACTTCAGTCAATCAGTTAACTATTGTCGTTCTTATTGTACTCTCCCCATCTATAATTATTGTGCAGTCACTGTTCAAAACCATACTGTGTTTTATTAGCATAAGTGATGTAAGTTGTAAATATAATGTCTTTTGTATGATCTAATGGTAGCCTTGACGAGGAAATGAGTCAAAGAATCAGTCAATCTATCCGTCAATCAGAAGAAACGGCTCCTCCTCTTCTAACAATTAATTAGCAATTAGGTTCTAGGGTATGCTGATTATCAAGTTTGTATTGGTTGCTACACTTTATCACCGACCACATATCAATCAAGTGCTAATCAAACTGAAGGTTTCTGCTAATTTTCTTGATCATGAGCGGGGCCCGTGGGCAGCTTGATCTAGGGGTCCGTTTAACATCCGGGTGCAGCTACCATAATTTGTGCTGATGTGTGCTGCTGTGTGCTACCAACGTCCTACGTGCCATTTCGCAAGTAGTTTTCCAAAGAGAGGAAGAAGAATAACAAGATGAAAAGGAAGAAGAAGCAGAAGAAGAAGAAGAAGAAGAAGAAGAAGAGGAAGAAGAAGAAGAAGAAGAAGAATCAGCGTCTGCAACCAATCAAAAGTTCCTCAGAAAATTTACACTTCTAAAAGCACTGGGCAAAAGGTGACCTATTATAACGATATTCATTGCCCCAACAGCTACTTAGAAAAATACTACTTAGTATGTCATTTAAAAAAGCTCAATTAGGAATCTCTTACTATACTCGCTTTACACTATCGGCCTACTTCTAAGTGTGTATGTGTAAATAATAATTTGTTTTCCAAAATTTGGACTACGTATAAGATTTGATTATTTTTCGACATGGCCTCCCGCCCTTCTGCCCGCCCCTTCTGTTATAAAACAGCATGGAGTCACTAATTGACATCGAGGGGGATCGGAAAGAGATCCTGGTTTCTGTCAATCTCTATTCCATCCTACTATGAATAGATAATGTCAGTTAAGTGGCCCTAAAACCAGACCTGGCAACGCCACTAAAGTGCCCTGCCAAGCAGGGAGGGGAAGCCCTTTTTAAATATCCATTTCCGCATCTGTCACTGCACATGGCACGCTATACACGATGTTAAGTACAGTACATTGTGAAAGAAAAATGTCAATTAGAAAAAGATTAACCATAATTTTTTGTTTAGAAGTCACATTTTGAAGAATAACTGTTCATATTGAGACTTTGAAAGCATGATAAATGATAACGAATGAATGAATATTTGCCTTTACAAAATTAGCAATAGTTATTTCAGATGTGGATATAATATGGGAGTATACGTAAGCGTGTGGCAAATTTCCGTCCTTAGTTTGTAAACTACTTCTCGTCGTTTTTTCAATATAACGATGAGAGCAAAGAAAAAAGCAATTCTAAGTTATTCTTCCATGTCGGAATAGAAATAACGAGAAGCTAAACAAAAATTATGCCAGAACATCAACCTTCTCTTTAAGCAGCAAATGAATTATGATTCTGGATTGAGTCCAGTTTGTCTGCGGTAAAAATAATGCAGCTAAAGATATATTTATTTGCACTCATGATTCAGCGGAATCAGGGACATACTTTTATGTTGCCAGTCTTCCGTTTTGAATTTGGGAACCTCCTTTCAAAAACAGGTCACCCTTTACAAGACTGCAATGTGAAAGTATAGGGTGTTCCAGAAGAAAAGGAAAGGTCAAGACTGGTAAAATGGTACTGTGTAATCTCCTTAAAATAAATGCGTTTGTTACGTCATTAGAATATCAATCTATTTCCTCTTGATTACAAATGAATAAGGCTTGCATTTACAGAAAATTAATGAAGATGGGAGGGGAGCAGAGGAGAGAGAGAGAGAGAGAGAGAGAAAGAAAGAAATATAAACGGTGCTAATTAAAACAGTGATCCGATATTTTCTCCGGCAACAATAAATTGCTCACTGCTTTATTACGTACAAAATATAGGGCTAGGGTTAGTGTTGCAACTGAGTTCTAGGCTAGGTTCAGGTTTAAGGATAATGTATAGTGTTAAATTAACGGTTGAATCTAGGAACTCGGTGATTGTAGGAAATTTCCGCGGAGCAATCGTCGACGGACAATGTTTCTACAACTCCTTAGAACCCTTGACAAGTCCTCTCATCATACAATGTATTGCTTAAAGTAAAAGTTGAGACCTGGTCATGCTATTGCATTGTGAAAGAAACTGTGGAATCAATTGGAAAAAGTTGACCAAGTAGCCCATAAGTATTGGTATTTACAGTGAGGTTTTAGAATCATCACAATGATAAGAAAATTGACTCAGCCTTCTGAAAAGTCACATACACTGTACACAAGTATGGGAAGACTCAAATATGTGGCATGAAAGTTGTGGTCCGAAACCCTTAGCTGTTACCTGTCATATTTCGAATATGAGGTTATTTGAAGAACCATCCTTTTCAGGGTAGAGTTTATTCTATGAACTCTTCGTCTCATTTCCCACCATTTTGACTCATTTCATATTTCGTGGACCAGTGGATCTCAGATTAAGCTATTAAAAATGGAAAAAGAAGAAGGGAAAGAAGAAGAAGAAAAATAAAAAATATTATCACAAACTAAAGATTTATGAAGAGTAGAAGAATTTATGAAGAATTTACAAATAGTAAAGGAAAAAAAAGTGAAAGGCGTAAATATTCTCAAAAGAATGAAAACGCCGATAACACACACAAAAACACACACAGAAAACACACTTTTTCACAATGGCATTGCTACAAACTTTAAAATAATACCATCTAGCACTTACCCTATACTTTTGCAGTTTTCACAGTTGTGCTATCAAAGACGGAGGCTACACATTGCTATAAATTGGCTTACAATAACACTCATGTATTTATATGTTTTCATTTCATTCCAAACTGTGAATTCCTCGTTCGACATGAATGATTCTCAAAAGGGGCCCACCGTTTTCATTACGTTGACTCTAAAAATAATAACAGTTGTTTAAAAGAAATATTGACAGATATGATCTTCACCTGACTCTGTTTTATTCGACATCATGATGTTCCAATATTCAAATTCAAATGATGTGGGGGAAAGAAAAAACAAATAAATACCCAAATTAGGAAATATAAACACGTCACTCAAGGAAATAAAATTGAACTATTATTGTTCTAAAACTTATTTTTGTAAATTACTTTAATATATCTCCCGGATATGATATTACATATTTTAAATCATATGGCTATTTAAAGACAATGACAGAAAAGCTGCAAAGTTCAAAAAGTAAGAGTACATAACAATTTGTCAAGAGGCACAACAGATGAAAGAGTAAGAAGCTAGTATTTTCTTGACATAATTCTAAATTACCAATGAGCACTTTGAGTGAGGATTATTCTTAATGCACAATTCATCAGGTTCATTTGGTTAGTGAAAATAAAATTAAAAAACGGTTGGGAACAGCGTGTTGCACACATCTAAAGGGATATTCCTTTAAAAATCGTCGGGAAAAACTCAATATAAAAATCTCTAGCTAAAAGTTCCTTTAATTAGTGTAAAAAGTGCTTTGTAAAGCAGTTCTCTCTTCTAATTAAAAAACATATATTTATTCCCCTCTCAACATTAATTTTGTTTAAAATCTGACTGTGTAATAAGGATTTGATATCTAAAATCGACAATAAACCGTACCTTGCCTATGATTATACCTCAAACATGAAATAGGAATGAGCTAGAAATAAACACTCCTGTTATTTTACATCAACTTCGTCTTTATCATAAATCATATCTTTATTCTTATGAGTAGCCTATATACATGTATTGATTATTCTGATTGTATGTTTTTATCTTGGCCTGGACCCCATTAAAAAACAGCTTTTAGCTGACAAGGGCAATCCATCCCATGAGTGGAGAATAAATAAATAAATAAATAAATGTTGCTGGTTTAGAAACCCTCTCTATATTTATCAGTATTCTAGACTCGTCAATTTAATCAGATGTCATTCCCGTACGTCACAATACGACAACAGCTAATTACAAATCTGTAAAATATCAAACCTTGTTAAAGTAAATCCCCAGACTTGCTGGTATTACTGTCGTTGGCGAATTGCCAGATTAAAAAAATCCTCACTGTTTTGTTCCATCTTGCCGGAGTCCATCCCCCCCCCCTTTGATTCCAATAGTGATCCGCAACTTCACACGTTCTGTGCGTGAATCCGCCATGTGAGACACAAAATATCGGAACACCGTGTAGAAACTACAGCACAAGTTGCTGTTCATCCTTTATTTATCCATATTACCACATCTATCTATTGTCTCTTTGATGTAACTTCCAGCCCAGCCTTTCTTTCCGCAGTTGCTATAGTGATAAAGGAAAATCGGAAATTATTCATTCATGGCCGAATGCCGATATTTTAGTAGCGTTTCCAGGGGATGCTCAATACTTGCATGGTAACTATATGCATTGGGCATTGTTAGAAATACCATCGATCCTAAATGGAAATTCTTATTTTAATAGAAATGTCATACAATCATTCAAAGCAACTTTTGTGTGCTTAATATAGTACTACTACTACTACTACTACTACTACTACTACTACTACTACTACCACTACTACTACTACTACTACTACTACTACTACTACCACTACTACTACTACCACCACCACCACCACCACCATCACCACCACCACTACTACTACTACTACTACTACTACTATTACTACTAGTAGTAGGCCTACTACTGCTACTTATTATAATAATAATACAATATTCATAATGATAAGAAGAAGAATACGGATCACTTATGAGCGCTAAAAACAAAAAGTACAATAGAGCTTTTAAAAAATTACAGAATGTGGAAAGAAACATGAAATGTATAGACTCATAAAATACAACACAATCAAAGCAATGTGATTTGCATACATTTTTGTTTTGCGCGAGAATAGAGGGTAGAGGGGAAAAGAGGGTGAGGTGTATGAATACCAATATTTCCGACGATTATAGACCGAAGAGCTCATGCATTCCTGACGAAAAAAGATGACATTTGCGGACTTAAAATATCAGTGTGGCTAATTTTTGTCAAAAAGGTTCTTCAGCTAGGAAGTTGGGAGGAAATCCTTAATTATGCTTCCGTACATGCGTGCCTCAGAAAGGGCAATATCGGGAGCCCGGTATAGTGTTTCAAATAATTCAAATAAGTCATATAAGGAATTAACAATAATAACCCATGAGTGTCAAGTATGACAGGCATGAGCGATACACGAATACCCACTATGATTATAACAAGTAATTACAAATTAAAAACACAGATTTATATACATTATGTGGTAAAATAAGATTATTGATCAATGAATAATGTAGCTCCAGTGCAATTTGAACGTGGGTCCATTTTAACATGAGGCCATTTGGTATTGTAAGAAGAAGACGCTTAATGATCAGTGATATATAAGGCAATTTTTAAATACAGAATTAACGAAACAAAAAATGAATGGGATCTTAATAAATCTCAAACAACGCCTGTAAATCCTTACAGGTTTCAGCAAGGGGGGGGGGGGGGGGGGGGGGGGGGAGGGGGGGGGGGGGGGGTCATAAGGGGAACGGTCCTCCCTGACGAATTCATATCTGTTTGCCATATTCATTGTGTTGTGTGATGGGGAGGGGCGGGGGAATAGTCGTGGGGTCGTCTAGTCTCTACATGTTGGCTTGTCTCTTGGCGAAAATCCACGTTCATCTTTTCCCTACAACGTCATTGGTGTTACCATTTCGTTTTCTATAGGTTGGCGGTTAGAAGGTTGATGGTTTCTTTTACCTGACTGCTAAGAAAGCATGTGCCTGTAAGTAAGCAACCCGGAAACCGACGTTTTTAAAGTCTGCTCCGAGGGACTTGCTAATGAGGATCAATGCCTTACCATAGGGCACTAGCGCGTTGACTTGGTTTCGAACCCACGACCTCTCGGTAATGAAACCATTGCTCTACCACTACGCCATAGCGTCCTCTAAATAACTACATGTATCTCACTCATGATCATCATCTACCTCGCAACCATTATCAAGGCCGACTATCGCAATTCAGTATGATCAATAACACGTCCTTGTCATAGTTAGCACTTCTATCATTACGAATATTAATCATTGTAATAGTATAATGCGATTACTCAAGCATAGCATGTGTTGCCATGGTTACATACGTGCTGCGTCTCCCTCTATAATTCAATAGTAATGAAGTAAAGTGCAATTGCAACATTCCAGCAACAAGAAACTCATTATAAATTCAGACCATGTTACCGAGTGAAGTCATTAGCAAATGGGTGAAAAAGTAATCCCGTTGTCATATCTGCAGTAATAAGATGAAAATGATACCTAAAAGCTATATTTATCCTATCAGGTTCAGGATGATGTCATTCTGACGTATTGCATGTTTTGCGGAAAGAGCATAAAGTGGAGACAGCATCATCATCATTTCCTTATTTAAAGTAAAATAAGGGCATAGTGATGCAAATTAATATACAAACAAATATTTTAAAAAACCTGCAAAATTCATGTTGTATTGTTCAGCATACATTACGTAGGCTGTTTTAACCAGTATAAAGCAAAAATAAACAAACAAACTAACAGAAGAAGAACAAAAACATCATCCCTTTTTTTTTCTTCGTTCATAATCTTGGGCTTTGGTAATGAAAATGCATTCTCAGAAAAACTGTTAAATGTATTATGTCTTTGTTATTATAATGCAGTATGAACCAAACAATTATCCTTTCTTATTTCAAAGCAAAAACAGAGCTCTTGTAATAAAAAATAAAGATAAACTGAAATCTACTTTACGTACTGTTTTTCACACAGTATATGTTCGTTGTTTGAGCCAGCAATCTAAAGAAAGATGACCAAAGAAAAGGAAAAGTCCCCTGAAATGAAATGCATTGCAAATCACCAAGTGGCAGAGCAGTTTCAACCTCAAACCATTTTCCTAACTAAGTTGTTGAAATTGGAAACCGCGAGTCAATATGCGTCGATAATGTTAACGCCTCTGCCTCCAGTTGAAATAGCAAAGAAACCCACATGCACCTAGCAGTAGAATATTCCTATAAAGAATTGTCAAAACACGTCATGAAGTAGGCCTATACCAGCCTTAATATTATTCTAAGTGTTCTATTTAGGGATGATTTAAATACAGATAGAATATAAATATTACAAAATGATCACGAGCTATATACGAAGGGGAGTTTTATGTTAATTGGATTATAACTAAATTTAGGATCTAACTCCAGAAATGTATAGCCAGGCCACATGGTTTAACGTAAACAGCTCAAAGGACAAAAGCCTTTTTATCTGAATATTTGTCAAATTACTCTATTAATCTATTTCTATTTCTTTTCATTTCTTTACAAGCGAATGTAAACAAACATTGCATTCATTTAAATAATTTGCCAGCTCCTTGTTGCGCTGGATGATTTTCAATTAATCCTTATGTTTGACAGTGTAATGATACAATAACCGCTCAGTAGAATGAAAACAGTGTACACCAAATATTTGCATTCCATAAAAGGTAATGACAGTGGCTATTCCATTGTTTGTTATGTGTCATCACTCAGCAGCATCCCTAAACATGTGACAGTATGGTACATAATACGACTAGAATAGTCGTTTCCTAAAACTCACGGAATTGAAATTTGAAATGCATATGATCAACGCTGCGTTCTGTCTCAATTCCATGCAGCATTTTTCTATATTTTGTTTTACAAAACACAACTTCATTAAATGTAGTAACCTATAAAATATCAGAACAATCTCTCCCAAACATCTACACAGGCGCGGATCCAGGATTTCTTAGGGGAGGGGGCCCAATTTTTTTTGTTTTGCTCCCGAAAATTTGAAAATCGCGCCGGCCAAAAAGTCGCCCAATTGGGGGGGGGGGGGGGGGGGGGGGGGTGTAGCACATTTTTTTTTGGCCCTCGAAAATTTGAAAATTTGCACCCCCCCCCCCCTTGAGCGCCAGTGGGGGGGGGGGGCCATCTCCAAAAAAGGTAAAATTAACGTTAACAAATTTAAAATACACATCCCCTCCGCCCCCCCCCCCCTGGATCCGCCACTGCATCTACATACATGAACATTCGGGTAATCTAAACGAGGGATTATTGGGAATATCTTTCGTTACTTGGACACGGTGTCCTAATTGAGACCGTGAGGTTCAATCAAGACATAATGTAGATTTATTGATTTGGAAATGATCGTTGGCACATCGGTGAAAATTCGAGACAGTTAAACAAGTTGTGTGTACAACAAAGGACACCAGACACAAGAACATTTTCCACTTCTCATACTAACATTACACAGTGGAAAAAGCAGACAATCCTTATTCATTATATACCTAGGCAAATATTAGTTGGGCTATTCTATCCAATCAATATGTCCCGTACGACA
>JAVYIG010012076.1:0-56028 GCA_035222895.1 Strongylocentrotus droebachiensis | reverse complement strand
AGTCCTTGCCCGCGACGGAAGCCTGTATTTACTTATCCTTCCTATTTTTATATATTTTTTATTTTTATTGTTTTGTATATAATTATGAACTAGATCTAGATCAAATCAATTAATTTTATTGTCATGACTATCAATTAGAATAAAAGTATTATATATTTGAGTTGGCCAAATGTCCGATATTATTATAATGTAGGCTTATCCATTCTATTAACTTGTGTGCAGAATTGGTGTTTTTGTCACAAAATGCACTTTCGCTTCGTCACCACGCCCCCCCTCCCACCCAGGGCCCAAGCGCTGGCCCCCTGGCCCTGCCCCTTCCCCTAGCCAGCCAGCCCGCAGAGGGCGCTTCATAAAAAACAAATGGAATCGAGAAAGCGGCGAAATTCAAACATCGAACAGAGTTTCATTATTCTATTGAAACATGAAGAATCATTGTTATTTATTACTTGTGCAACTATCTACTGTCTGAGGAATAAAATAGAACGAATCCGCCGCCGCAATGTCAAAAAGTAAGTAACACTCGCAACTCTCTTTCGAAATTAGATTTTGAATTGAAATTAAGAGGATACTGACAAGGATGTGAATAGGTGGGACGGTAGGAATGAGCATGATGAGTGAGTGTATCTGGTGCATGTCGTTAATCTAATATACTAAGTTACTAATACCAGACTCTTTACGATTACTTCTTAGAAAGCATTACAAAAAGTCTACACAATTTTAGAATTTACAAATAAATTACAATACAAGTCTAGAATAAATTTACAGTTTGAGTCAGTTTGACTTTGAGTTTCAGAATTCAGTGCAGTGATTAGTGAAAGCATGACAATTGTCTGAATTGACATGTCTTTATCATGAGAAATCTAAACTTCTATGTCGTAAACTTCAATCAAAATTTGTGATACAGACAGCATGTGTAAACTAAACTATCACATCATTCAATCAAATTTCTTGGGCAGCATTTTCCGCCTATGGGCACGAATAGCCCAATACTAATAGATCAAAGGAACTTCAAGTTAGACTCTATATGAATCCGCACAGGTTTTAAAAACGATTTGATCATTTTGTCAACAGCATCTCTATGGCAGCATCCATATGTGAACGTCTTCAAGCATATCAACATCGGAGAATGGAGAAAGTCTACCAAAGAGGGCGAAGTGATGTCTGTCATGGTAAGAAAGGACTTGTATCAAGTCAGTGATCAAACTCATCTGTAGAGGAGGAGGACAAGGAGGAGGAGGAGGAGGACAAGGAGGAGGAGGAGGAGAAGAAGAAGGAGAAGAAGAAGAAGAAGAAAAAGAAGAAGAAGAAATTGCACTTATAACAAATTGCTTTAATAGTGTCACATGATAACTTTTAACCAATAGTATGCTATTTAACAGATACCCTATTTTGTATTGAATCATGTTATTTAATTGTTTTGATCAGGACAAGAGCTTGAAGTGCACTGTGTATAGAATCACTGGTTCTATACCAGCAGGGAATTACATCCAGCTACCAAGGACATCCTCACAGTCACTAGGTCTGACGGGGAGATTCCTGTACCTCCTCTTCAAACCAATCGCTGGCAAGGTAAGAAACATAACTGTACATGTATATATCGCAAGATACCGAGTTCAAGCCCCTACCACTTCACTAAACATCCTTTCCCAAGACGTAGTCCCTAAAAGGTTGGGGGAGGTGGAGGGGGAGGGGCAATACACCCCCTCTAGCTGAGAGAGTACCAAAATAACCCAGCCTGTTTTAGGGTTAATCTATATTTATCATAATGTAATTATGATATGCACCATACAGAATATTATTGTTTCTTTTAATTATTCATATAATTTCCTTGGAAAGAGATTACAAATGAATTTAAACATTTATAAGTACATATGTATTTTATGAATGAACAGGTTACAAGATGAAACATTTAAAAACCTCTCTGCTAGAGGCTCTCTCTGTTGACAGCAGTTACATGTACATGTGCTACATGTACACACTTAAATAGGACTTATTAGTAGGGTACTGCTCAAAAGACATGAAGGCAAATATTTCACCTGGATAATGCTGGAAGATACACTATAAAGCTCCTGGACTTTTCCTTTTTGGAATCAAATTGAAAGCTTTCACCAAAAAGAATCCTTCCAACTTTCCCTCCCATGTCCTCACAGTACTTTGTGACCCACGTTGATGTGACAACCCAAGATGGCTTGGTTGTACGCCTCTCCTTCTCCAACCTCTTCAAGGAGTTTAAGTCCACCTCCACCTGGCTCCAGTTCCCCTTCGTCTGCCCCGCCGGGAAAGGTTCCGTCGAGAGGATCACCTCAAAATCCGTCCGCAAAGGTATTAATATTTCCCTCAAGTTCTAAAAATAATGATGTATTTGCTGTATGTGTTTGTATAGTTTGCCCCATTACCTGTGGAAGCCAGTTGGCCACTGTATTAAAGCCCAGTCATTCTTGTGTAACTTTCAGTTCTTTATTTCAGTATTAGGAAACAGTATGTTGAAGCTCTAGAATGGGAAATATCACTGTATCAGTGGTGAAATTGAAGAGCGAGCATAGTACTAGCAAAAATGACAGAACAGCTCATTGGCTTTAATTGTTGTCCTCTGGCTATTTGTTGGTGTACGTATTTCAGGTTGTAGTATCTAAATGAAGGAATATGGACAGGTTGCTGTTCAGAACACATTGATCAATTTTTTTTAGAGAGTCAAAATAAACCTTCTAGACATGTGGTCAACTTATACCTGGTCATGTTTTTTTCTTTTCTCTCTCTCTCTCTCTCTCTCTCTGACTGGAAGGCTTAAAATACCCAGCAGTTTCAATATTTCTGCCCTAATGTTCAGAAAGTGGAAGATGAAACCATTTTTGTTAAATGTTGAAATCTAGGATATTATGGATGTGCTTTTATTTTATCAATGTCATTCACCTGCTCTTACATCTCGTTGTCCCTCGACTTCCAGACCTTCATGGCCCCGCCCCTTCCAGCTCCAAGTGGACACTCCTCATGCTTGACCTCCAATACATCCTCTCTATGTACCTCAACTGCAAGTACAAGTACGTCAAGAGCGTCCGCCTCTGCGCCAACATGTACGTCAAGAACGTCTTCACCAGCGACATGCAGTACGAGCCGGACATCTCGCTGCAGGACGCCCGCGACATGGGCCTCCTGGTGCAGGGCATCGCCCCGTTGCCGCGGGAGATGACCTTCAAGGTGCCCAAGGGAGAGAAGTGGATGGACCACTATGATTACATCAGGTAATGGTTGGATGGATGTTGCATGGGGTTTGCAGGATTCCCAGCTGTTATGAAATCAAGGAAAACCTGGAAATTGAGTTCATTTCCCTTTTATTTCCAAGTGAGAGGAAGTTCAGGGAATTTTAAACCAACCAACATATCCAATGAATGATTGGCTTTGGTAGCAATTTAGTGTATAAAATACTTTCTTCAATTAACTTGGATTTTTAAACACCTTCAGGGCAAAATCAGGACAAAAAATTAAGGAATTTTGATTTCATAGAAAAAAATGGAAACTATTTTACATAGAGAATGTTTGCACAATGCAATATGTACTCTCCAATTAAAAATGGAATTATTTGTTCAGCTTCAACATAAATATTTCTTAATTCCAGCAAATTCAAATTATGCTTTCTTGAACGGCAAATGGTAGTATGTTGTCATTGTTGTGTTTTAGGGCATCTGTTTTTAATATTTTGTTTGTTTGCATAATCATGTAAGCATGTAATATGCTTCACAATTCTATATCTTCTACACCAAGATTGTAGGTTGGTACATGTACATGACATTTGGTTTGCACAGCTACTGCTTGTTTATCCTGACCTGCCAGTTATGTTAAAAAACCTTGGGTAAACTGCCACAGTTAACCACGTCATATTATCCCATTACTCTCTCCTCATGACCATTCAGGTTTCCTTCGTCCGGTTCCAAGGTACCCTTTGACTCAGTGAAGCTAAACAACTCAGGTCATGTGACGAGGTCAACCATTCAGGTACCAGGTCACCTGAGCCCCCAGAGGGTATCGTCAAAACAAGTCTGTGTAAGTTTGTCTGAAATAATTGCCAAAGTCAGACCTTAAGGCCAAAATTCATAAAGGAGGTTTAGATTTAACCCATGGTTTAAACCCTCATTTACATAACCCATGGTTCAAAATAAGCCCGACACAAGTCAGAGGTCCAATATTAGACGCGCGCAAGGCAAGGTATGCTTATTTTGTGCTAATTTTTAAACCATGGGTTATGTAAATGAGGGTTTAAAACTTTAAATCATGGGTTAAATCTAAACCTCCTTTGTGAATTCGGGCCAATATGTCTAACAGTTGATTATAACTTGGTCGTGAAGTATGATGATTATTATCCTGATTATATTTGAGTGACCCCATATTCAGTGCTTAAGCATACCAAGTACTCATTTAAACCTTGATTGGTAGAAGCAAATGTTGAATAATGTCTTGCCAAATGATGCAAGTGCTAGGGAGGGATTTGAACCCTTGATCTTCAATTAAAAGTCAAGTGAGTTTTACATAGCAACCACAACATGGCTAGAAAAAGTCATTATTTTGGGAAATATAAACAAAGTCATTTGCTCAATGATCTTTGACAATGAAGTAATTGCCAGAAACGCAAGCAAATTAAATTTCACAAAGTTTACAGGGAACAGGTCATTATGAAAGTGATAAAAACATTTAACCGACACCATGTTTCTGAATCTGTTCTGTTACCGTTATGCATTTCAACGTCGTCACCGATTGACATGATCAAAATGTTTGCTCTGAAAAGGCATGGGTAGGAATAATAGAGTCTGGACAAGTAATTTTTATGAACTTTCCTGTTTTCTATCATGTTTCTTTAATTTAGTTTAATCGAGATGCAGGCTCACTATCTTCAATGTCACAACCTGTCAGTGCTGTTAAACAGGTGAGCAAACCAAATTAACTTGTTTGCTTTATCCTCATTTCCATGAGTGTGTACACTTATTAATTCCGTAGAAAGCTACATGTATCTTGTTCAATTCTTGCACAAATTAAAATGTATTCCATTTTGTTCCTCATATTAAACTTTTGTACGTAGTACCTTTTTCAAAGTGACATCATTACTAAAGTTACTTTTGTTAAAGCACAAGTCAGTATAGGAAGATGGTAGCAGTGTTATGAACTATGAAATTCTGTTTCGATTACTTCTAATAATTATGATTCAAGGGTTACTTGTTATGCATTTAAAATAGACTTCTATCATTCTTACTGTAATTGAGCTTTGTCCCCCCCTCCCCCCCCCTACTAAAAAGTTTGTCCTTACTTTCTTTTGGCCAAACTTACATTTACCTTCAATTATACAGAACATTCTCAACAAAACGTTGCCTATATACAATGTAAAGTCTCTAAATGTGATCCGTTTTAAAAATAACGTTTTTATGTTTTGCTCCATTTCAGAAGAAGAAGAGATTGACCAAACCGGCTGTGAGCATGGCCCTTCCCGAGGTGGGTGTGAGTGGTGAACTATCAATTCTCCAGGGTACCCAAGGGGGAGGTGCATGTGTTTGCCCAGCCTGAAGATGATATAACAGTCCACAGGCATGATGATAACACTGGAATGGTAAGACCACTGTAAGGACTAGCATTGTTGCAAGCAGTCGATTCATTTTCTTGTTTTCATTCTGTTTTTTAGGGGACCATGTTGAATGCAGGCTAGAAATCTCTTGGCAGTTTAGCTATGACCCCCAGGCCTTTCTTTAACATTCACTTTCAGTTATTAATACATGACTTTCTTCTTATTTATCTTACAATTACTGGTCTAATTTGTGTAATTACATCACATTTCATTGTGTTTTTATTTTCTTCCTATTATATTGTCCAGATTAAGCAAAAATTATATGATATCCTTCAGCATCAGCATTTTAAAAACATATGTCCATGCACACATGTATATTTTTGGCAAGCTTTCAAACACATATGAATCAGGATGGGAATTGTTGATCTATTCTATTCAGCTTGCCATCGTCATTTAGATTAGTATGTCCTGTTCAGGGTCATTTGTTCTACTACTCTTGTGACAGATAAGATTGTAATTTTTGTTTACATTTCAGACACTATCGACAAAAATATCAAAGCGCTCTTCAAAGCCCCACAGAGATGAGATATACAATGTAAGGGTCCTTTCTTATTCTTATTCTTATTCACAATATTGTAGCAAATAATGATGTCATTTTATCCGTCCATGGGTTGAATTCTGGGGCACCTTAATATTCAATTCATTTGGAACTGTTACTGGTTACCTGAAAATGATAATATATCTCAAATAAAAGCTCACATCTTTTTCTTTTTATGAGAAAGAAAGTATGAAGTATACAGGCAATGAACAGAAATATAACGTGAGATCAAAATATGTTTTTGCAATTCTTTTTATTTTATTTCTTCTTTCTTTTTGTAAATTTTGTTTCTTTTATGTTAGATTTTGACCATGTCATTCATTGGAAGATATGTGTAGATGTAAACTTTATAGAACCAGACATCCATTTTCACTATACTCATTTTATAACCTTTTTTATCACAGGAACTACTGGAAAAATGCAGTCATTTTTGTAGTTGAATTTCCATGCTCATCTCTTTCTCTCTCAAGCTAATTTTTTTCAGCATTGTGCATTTGTGATTTTACAGAGCCTGCAACCTGATCCCATCATCTCGTTGAAGAAGATGATTGGTTTCGGTGGAGTATCCACGAATGAGATCCTGTGGGATCACCATGGGAACCATGTTGTTTACCCCTGCCATGCCGTCATAGTAGCCATGGCTGTCAGCAGCGGTCAACAGAGATTCTTCATTGGACATACAGATAAGGTATACAACTGTGAGGTATTTTATTTCTTTTTTATGATGGTACAGGTCTTGCAATACCATAGTCCTCTTTCCACTGTGTGGGTAGACCATTCATATTTGTGGACTGGTAATACATTGACCATTGTCAAAGTCACTAACTGTATGATTAAACACCGCAGTTGTTGTATTTTCCTTCTAAAGATGAAAACTCAAAAGGGGAAAAACTTAACAAGGTATTCAAACAGAACACATAGATGTAATCTGGTGATATAATGAATTTCTTGATGTTCGGGACCTTAGGGATGACATGTATACCTGTTTTTTATGTCGTAATACAGGAATAGGTCACATCGTCATTCAATCAAATGATTTAAAGTGTTTTTTTTGTTAATTGTATGCGTGTACGTGTTAATTTCTGTGTTTTTGCTTCTTTTCTTCTTTATTACAAAAATTGTTTTCAGTTCTTACATTGAAAATGTTAAAGCTCTAATGTCATCTTATCTATTTTGCTATTAATTCATATGCACAAAAAATAAAATGGCTTTTCCAGTTTACTTTTGAAATGTTTCTATATTCTAATCCTGGTGTTTACTGTTCCGTTCACATCAGGTCTCGTGTCTGACACTGAGTAGCAGTGAAACACTCCTAGCATCATTTATTAACAAGCCCTTGTGTTTCTAACGATTCAGATGTTTATGACTTTCTCTGTCTCTAAGGATGGTACCTTGTGGTACAAGCAATGTGAGGGTTTGGCGAGTGAGAAACGGCAGCCTACGCTCTGCTCCTCTTCTGCTTCCCCAGTTTACTTGTAGAATGTTGTTTATATTCTAATCCTGGTTTCTATGGTTCCGTTCACATCAGGTATCGTGTCTGACATTGAGTAGCAGTGGAACACTCCTAGCATCGGCCCAGACAGGGCAGCAGGCTGTGGTAAGGGTGTGGCACTACCAGTCTGGAGAGGGGCTAGCCATGTTCAAGGCACATACACACTCTGTCTTCTCCCTCAGGTTTGTATATCGTTGTGGTGGTTGGGTTGGGTGGTTGGTTTTACCTGACTGCTAAGAAAGCATGTGTATGTTTGTAAGTAAGTAAGTAACCAGGGGACTGACAGCTTTAAGTCCTCTCTGAGGGACATGTTTATGAGGATTAATGCCTTACCAAAGGTCACTATTACATCGACTTGATTTCGAAACCAGGACCTCCTGGTTACGAGAAATCTGCTTCACCACTGAGCCATCGTGCCTCCTTGTGTTTTTGTTGCTTTTGTTCATTTAGTTGTGAAATGATTTTGTATATACGCATGTACCGATGAAAAGAGAATTTGTATGATGATGACAGATGAATCAATAATTTCAAAGTCATGTGCTTCAGCAGCATAAGCTCTGGGGTCAATTCTTAACCTTAACCTAAACCTGACAAAAAAAAATATTGAGAAAAGACCTAGGTGGATAAGAAAATACCTAAGATCTGTAGTTTCAAAATTAGAGTTCAACTGCTTTATTATTTCAGTGTGCCTGTAAATTATATTTACATACACCTATTATGACCTTTAATCTGACAGTTCATGTAATTTCTAATTTATCGGGTCGGCGAAAGCTAGTTATAAACATGCAAACTCACAAAAACTGGTATTGCTACCTTGTGTAATGGTATTAATGATATGAATATATGGAAAAATAAAGGTATATTCAAATTATCTTCTATCTATCTCTTTCTCTGCTTTGCAGCTTTTCAGGCAGTGGATCGACTCTCTGTGGAGTTGGGAAGGACGGACATGGAAAAAATGTAAGTTGTACTGAACGCTGTCATAAAAAATTATCTGATATTCTTTCTCCCATCGCTGAGGTTGTTGCTAAATGTGTGTCTCTCTCCTAACTTAACATTCTGAAATTGTGATCCTCATTTTTAGATTTCTCCTTCTCTGTTTCCTTCCCTGTTGAGTCCTCACCCTCTCTCACTCTCTTACTTCATATGTGTTTCCTCACTCCTTTTCCAGCTCTTTGTGGTCTCCTTCACTGCATATTTGTATGCCCCCCCCCCCCCCCTTTCTTAAATGCATTACATTTTCAAACCATTTTGATGTTCAATTCAAGGAGTGTAAAAAGTATTCATCAAACTTTTTATCAATAGCAATACAATTATTGATATAAGCCACTGAAATCATTGCATTCGATTGGCTGTGAGAAACATTTGATTGGATGTGAGAAAATTTGTTACTAGACTTGTTGCAGTTGTTACGAATAACAAGTTTTACGGATCAGGGCCCAGGAAAGCAGTGAGTGAGCTGATCATTCTCTTCACTTCAAAGTGACATCAGTATTTTACATCAAAGTGATTTCTTTACTTCTTGTTCCATGCTTTCAGATGGTTGTAGTGTGGAACACCTCCAGAGTTCACCGGAGAGGAGACATACCTGTGGTTGCCAAGGCTCACACAGATGTAGATATTGTGCGTATGAGGGTCTCGCCGTATGATGACACAAAGTGAGTACTGTCAAGGTGTTTTTTCCTGTAGTTATGTAACTCAAATTCAACCTTTTCTTAGAGCAAATTTTTTAGTATATCTGAAATTTACTGTTTAGATTGGTTGTGAGTTGTGATGATTGATGGCGCTTGTTGAGTATTTTTCCTATTCTAGTATGCAATGTACAGGTAATTATTTCACATTTTTAAATTTAATAACTCACATATAGTGAGTACACATACAATCGTTGTGGCATACAGCTACTTTAGTTTTGTCCCAACTTGCCATATATTTAATGCAAAAACACTGCGGTTTCGCGCATCATATACAATGAAACCTGTCTATAAAGACCACCCAAAGGGGACAAGAAAAGTGGTCTTTATAGGCAGGTGGCCTTTATCTACAGGTTCCTTTAGTACATGTTTTAATGAGAAACAAAAAATGTGATCTTTGTAGACAGGTGGTCTTTCTATACCGATCGTTAAAGCAGGTTTGACTGTATTATCAAGCCCTTATGTTTCTAATAATTCAGGGACCCTTTTCACAAAGCCTTTTTTCAATGACAAATTACCAAAAAAATCAGTGACAAATCTGCTGATAACCAATCAGAAGCAAGGATTTCAGTAGCTTATAACAAAAACTGTCATTTGTCACTGATGACAAGTTTTGTTTAATAAATGCCCCCCTGATGTTTATGATTTTCTCTGTCTCTAAGGATGATATCCTGCGGCAGAGACAATGTGAGGGTCTGGCGAGTGAGGAACGGCAACCTTCGCTCTGCACCTGTCAATCTGGGACAGGTGACGATCGCTGAATTTACAGATGTCTGCTTTGAAGCGCCCTCTACACCTGGGATGGAGCCAGCAGACAAACTTGTGTGAGTCTAGTTGACAAGAAATGTAGTTTTTGACAATAGATGTCTTTTTGCTACAGTTAATGTCACTTTGGATCAGTCCAAGGTAACTTTGTTGTGCAATATTGTACCAATAAGCTGACATCTAGTAAAATTTGATTGCAGCCACCACTTTTTATTTATTTATGTACCACTCACTTTGTTTACTCTATATAACTTTATTGTAAGAAAAAAAGATGGTCTGTTTGTTATGTATCGCTTGGTGTTTTTTATTTTTCATTTGAAGTTCAACTTTTGGTTGCAATAAATAAATAATGTCCTGTATTTTAACAAGAATTTTGCAATTGTGTTATTGTGAACATAAATTGACATAAATCGACCTGAAAATGACAATGCTCTGTCTGATTCAAGCTCTTGTAGAGCTTTTTTTCTTACTTTTCATCCATTGATATTATGAAGTCAGGCAGTAAACAAAGGTGAAATTGGTTTGAAAAAAAAATGTCATTTCACCTTCCCTCAAAAAACGTTTACAAAGTCATGCGAGTACTGAAACTGAAATTCCATTTTACTGGATGGACACTGCAACATGACATCTTGAGACATTTGGATCATAAACTAGGTAGTCTCCTATCCAACTTTGAGTCACTCTATGTTTTTCAAAAGTGGAAAAACAATGTAAATGTCATAATAAACCAATTGAGATTAATAAAATCACTTATTGATTACAATTACTCCATTTCAATAAGTGATTTTATTTTTTAACTTTATATGATGTTGGTCTTATTATATATTTATAGTTTTCTCTCCATTGTCTTTATCACCACAAACATCTATTCTTATTTAGGTATGCATGCACAAGGTCTGGGCATATATTTGAGATAGACTATGCTAGGGTATGTGTAGCACACATCAGACGATTACTTCCTGTTGGCAAACATGTCAAAGAGAAGGGAACTTTCCGCTCAGGTGAGAATGTAACTTACTTGGCAGAAATACAATCTGGGCCATGTCTTATAAAGAGTTGATATTAGTCGCAACTTATTTGCGTTTGAGGTCAATCACAACTATGTTCATGAGAGATATGACACTGCAAACTTGAGTTTGATTCAGATCAATCACTTTTTTCTTATTCATTTTTGTATTTGTTCGTTTATTTGTCTATTGATTGCCCTTTCTCATTATTAATAGTTTTTGTGCAATACTTTTCAAATTTAACATTTTCATATTATTTCAATTATTTGTGTGAAATTCTCTCTCTCTCTCTCTCTCTCTCTCTCTCTCTTCGCTCTTCCTCACTCCCCCCACTTGCTTTCTCCCTCCCCCCATCCCTTTCTTTCTCTCACTCTCCCTCTCTTTCTCCAAAACCCTTTCCCTCCCTCTTCTCTCTTCCTCACTCCCCCCACTCTCTTTCTCCCTCCCTCACCCCTTTCTTTCTCTCACTCTCCCTCCCTTTCTCCAAAACCCTTTCCCTCCCTCCCTCCCTCCCTCCCTCTCCTCTCTTCCTCACTCCCCCCACTCTCTTTCTCCCTCCCTCACCCCTTTCTTTCTCTCACTCTCCCTCCCTTTCTCCAAAACCCTTTCCCTCCCTCCCTCCCTCCCTCCCTCCCTCTTCTCTCTTCCTCACTCCCCCCCCCCCCACTCTCTTTCTTCCTCCCCCACCCCTTTCTTTTTCTCACTCTCCCTCCCTTTCTCCAAAACCCTTTTCCCTCCCTCCCTCCCTCTCCTCCTCCCTCCTCTTCTCTCTTTCTTCCTCCCCCCACCCCTTTCTTTCTTTCACTCTCTCTTGTTGTAGGTGCGGGTATAGCAATCAATGCTCTGTCTGTGAACAGTGCCTTCTGTGTGACCGGATCAGAGGATGGGGTCTTGCGAATCTGGCCCCTGGACTTCAAGAGTGTCTTCATGGAAGCAGGTAAGACCAACCGGGTTCAAATCTCTTTAGAATTCCTTCCTGTTGCCATTTACGAGATGTTTTCAAGTCTGTCCTCAGAGCAGTTGTTCAGTTTTCAATTTAGAATATCTACTGGATTTTACTGAAAGAAAAAAAAAAGTGACTTTGCAAGTAAATTCACTTATTTACTTTTCATTTAATTTATTTGTGTAATTTGATTGATTTTCCAGACACATATTACATAGTATGATAAGTACTTATCTATACAGTGTGGTATCTACAGTGTAGAGTGCATAGTAGTAGTAGTAGAATGGTTTTTATTAGACAACTTCAAAATGGTAGCCCGAAAGCTAAATTACATTGCAAGTTTTACATGTATTAAAAAGCATTTCAACAAACATAATAGACAAGTACACAGTCGGGTAAAATCATTACTAATTACGTATTCCCTACTTTCAAACAAATTGATGATACAAATAAAATAGATTCGGCATTATTATTAGTTCTGTAATCATTGTTAAGTGAGGAATATTCATATTTTAAATATAAATTGAGGCTGATTAATTCAGTTATAACAAGTAAGTACTGAAGATTTGTTTAATTTCGAACCGTAATGCACATAGAATGTCTATAAAGCCACACAAGGATTTATCATTAAAACATGATTAAACAATTACCGAAAGGGAGAGAAAAGGTCAGGGAGAGAACGATGTAGAGAGAGAGTGAAGTTAGAAAGAAAAACAGGAAGACATGCGGAAGATGGGAGAGGGAGAGAGAGATAGGGAGGGAGTGGAATGAGAAGAATGGAGCAGTTGGAACTGTGAAGACATGGAGGAGCAGAATGATGATGAAAGTAAGACGACAAGGTAAAGGCGATTAGAAAGAAATTACAAAGTAAATTACAAAGTTTCCCTTACAGAGAAAAACAGTACAATTTACCAATTATACATTACTAAGATAATCACAGAATATATGCGTAAAAACTTTAAATATGTAAGGACATAGAATGTACATGGGAACGTGAGTAACTATAAGAGAGATATTCACTAATTAATCAGTTTGACAGCTAAAAACACAAGTGTATCCATTCATTACAATGTGGATTACATGCACTAATCTTTATGAGTTGATGGGTATAAAGTTGAGCAGTATTAAAAGCTACAAAAGGCATACGATTTAAATAAGAGGTGTGGAATCGGGCAGGAGTCAGGGGAATTTTTGCGTTGTTGAGTAACCTGGTGAGATATGGGACTGGGCTTTTCCTGTAACGTTCTGTTTTGGACTTAGGTTCTATACAGATACGTGATTTCCGTGTGTTTCTTGTGCTGGCATTTAGATTAAACCAGTCTGATAGTGCTTGAATAATGCGTTTAGATTAAATAAATTGATTTTCCAGACACATATTACATAGTATGATAAGTACTTATCTATACAGTGTGGTATCTACAGTGTAGAGTGCATAGTGCTTGAATAATGCGTTTAAATTAAATAAATTGATTTTCCAGACACATATTACATAGTATGATAAGTAACTTATCTATACAGTGTGGTATCTACAGTGTAGAGTGCATAGTGCTTAAATAATACATTTAAATGGAGTTATCAAGATTATTGTGTACCATTTTATCAAGTCGACTTGCTTGGTGGAAGATGACTCTCATTTTGTCAATCTAAGCACAAATATCACCTCTTTACATTACTGCGCACATCCAACTTATTTCAAGATACGTTTAACCATATAAATGGATTTATATATTAAACCAGATACAGATATATAATATGATCTCATTTAAACATGTGATTAAGTGCTTGTTATATATATTTATGTATGATGTTGTCCATGATTTTGTATCTGAATAAAGATTTATTTCAACAACAACAACAAAACAACAAAAATATATTAAACCAGATTAATATGTATATATATTTATGTACTTTCAATATGATGCATCCTTAGAACACGAGGGTCCGGTCACAGCAGTCTCCATATCTCCCGATGGTCTGCGCATCCTGGCCGGCACCGCCACCGGTAACTTTGGGGTGCTGGATGTCTCCTCCCGCAAGTACACCACGCTGATGAGGTCCCACGTCTCCGACGTCCTGGCGGTGGCCCTGGATCCCCTTCGGAGGCAGATGGCTACGGTGTCCGATGACCATACCATCAGAATCTGGGATCTGGATACACTGCAACAGGTTAGTTAGTTCAAGGATCATGGGGGGTGATTCACAAAGACTAAGATCAACTAAGTCAGACATGCCAATGTTTGCTCTCACCATTTACCTGTATTGGTTTACATTACAAACATTTACATGTTTTGATAATTCATTATTGAAGGGAAAAAAATATTATCTAAAGATCATAATGGTGAGAGCAACCAATGGCATGAATGGCCTGCCATAGTTAAGTCCAACTTAAAGTCAGTCTTAATTTTTGTGAAAAAAAAACCCAGGTCCAAGTCATCCCATGATTCAGTTCAATTCAATTCATTTTTCTTCTCTCCTTCATATTATTGCATGACTATGATATATGTATAGATTTGTAAGACATTTTGTTTTTGTGATTTTACTTTGTAAACTCCATGCAATGCAACCCTTGGGCTGCCATGTGAAAATTGTGCGATAAACGCAATTTCGAATTCAATAAATATCATTTGAAAAGGACCTCTCGTTCTTTGCACGATTTTAAGGATTGTTCCATCCTCAAACATGTAAACCCATTTTGACTGTGTCATATTCAGTATCGTTCAGTATAGAAAAGAACAGAATATTATTACAGTGAAACCTGTGATTAAAGACTGTTTAAAGGTAATACAAAGTTTTGGGAAATTTTGAAAATTGGGTGGATAGTGAATCTTTACAATTTTGATATATTTGGATGCCCCTGTGGATGTATTATAAGCACTACAAAAATTAGCCCCTAAAACACTTCTGTTTTCGAGAAAAAATTAAATATAAAAATTTACCGGTGCTCCCGGTAAATTTTGATAAATTTCAAATAGCACCTATGGCCGTACAATGGTAGCTGCGACCATGAAAATCTCAGAATATGTAGTTGGGATATATAATTTCCAAACGGGAATAGCTAATAGGTCGATTTTAGTCAATAAACATTGTTTCATAGCTAAATTAATATCTTGACCTTGAGAGGGAGCTATACAACATAAAGAGTTTATTATTTATAATTTCATAACTTTAGACTCGATTTCAACCGCGACAACGATCAATGTATATTGTAGGATCGTATATGCCTCCAATATGTTCAATTGAACCAAATTTATGACCCCATACCAAAACTTTGTAATACCTTTAACCCTTACTGTACTGGGCTATTTTGAGCACTGACTGGAGGGGGGGGGGGGGGGGGCCTGGGAGGCCCCCCCCCCCCCCCCCCCCCCCTATGATCTCGGCCGTCGATTGTCCGATGAACACGAAAATTTGCATGTTTGTATATATCTACGTAAGGAACAAGATGGTATAATTAGTTTTTTCCGAATATGCAAATTTTTGTTGTTAGCCTAATTAATTATGCAAAATGCGCTAATTTTATGCGTTTTACAGAAAACGTGTCAAACTCCACTTTTTTAATGTGATAACTCGTTATTCATATGAAACTTCTTTTTTAACACAAAAAAGTTATTTTAATGTAATTAATAATGATAATTTATGCAAATTTTGATACGATTTTTATTTTTTGTTTGTTTTTTTGATGACATGCGCGTACTAATTGTTATGTAACGCCTTACAGGTATATCCGATTTCGACGAAAATGGTATCAAAATGTGCTTAAGACTTGAGGGAAAAAAGTCATGAAACGACAATTCAAAATTCCAAGCGGTTGCGGCGCAATCTCCGAAAATGTCGAGGGGGGGCCTCTCAGGCCCCCCCCCCCCCCCCAGTACAGTAAGGGTTAAGTGAGACAGAAGAGTCATTATGTCCCAGTTCCTTTGATACAGGTTTTTATGACATTTTTTCTCAACGGGAACAATGTTTGTGGTCTTTCTATACAGGTGGTCACTGTATATTTAACTGTATATTCAATATTACGTTTATTTCTCAGCTGTATGACTTCCATGCCCCTAAGGAGACGCCCTGCACCATCGCCTACCATCCGTCCCTCTACTGCATTGCCTGCGGGTTTGACAACGGTTTGGTCCGCATCTTCAGCATCGCATCCACCAGTTTGGTGGCAGAGCTAAGGTAGGTCAGGGGTCACCAGGGGGGGGGGGGGGTGTTTCACAAAGAATAAGATCGACTTTAAGTTGGACTTAAATATGACAGGCCATTCATGCCACTGGTTGCTCTCACCATTAGTCTCTCAATTATGATCTCTATGATATATTTTCCTTTGATAATGAAATCTAAAAAAAGCTCAATTCTGTAGATGTGTAACCATGATTTGTATGTCCCTTGAGAGACCATTGCCAGTAAATGGTGAGAGCAAACAGTGGCATGAATGGCCTGCCATAGTTAAGTCCAACTTAAAGTCAATCTAAGTCTTTGTGAAACACCCCCAAGATGTTTGCTCTGGAAACGGCTGCTCTAGGATGTAGGGTTAGGGTTAGGGTTGTGATTTGGTGTTAGCATAGGGTTTAGGGTTAGGTAGAGTGTTGGGTCAAGGGTTAAAGTTAGGAATTAGTTTCAGAGGAGGGGATTAACTGTAGAGCAGTTTTTGCAGGAGCATGTGTTGTATAACCAGGTTCAAAGAAAATTTCATTTTATACTTAACATATGTTGATAATGAGATAGACTGTAGGCTAAGTCTTATAAGGGTCTGCATAATTGTTGTGATGGTGATTTATAATATATCCAGGTGAGGATGAACAAAAGATCAATTTATTTTTAAAAATGTACTTCCTTCAAAAAATTGAAATCTTCTTTTGAGGGTTATATCAAAAGATTTTTTTTGTTTAATATCTATATTTTTTGGACTGAGCTTTAACATGTTACTTGAGCAAAAGCACTTGGATATTGATCAAACATGTTTGCATGTGAACATGGAGATCCCCAAATCTCAAGCCTCATAAGAAGAAGTTGTTCATTAATTGTTTCATCACACCACTAATATGACCTCATAACCTTTGACCTTCACCTGCAGCGACCTCAAGGGAAAGATCACTGGGTTACTGTACTCCCCGGATGATCGCCACCTCTACTCCGCCTCCTCGCTTGGCATGTTAGCCCTCTATGATGTATCAGACGACAGCTACAACACCATAAGGGTTCTGGGTAATATGGTTGCTAAGGGCGACGTGTATTGTCCAAGTGCTCTGTCCCTGAGTTCCGATGGAAGAAGGCTAGCCTTTGTTGGACCTTCAGAATTTACAGTCACTGTGGTTGATTCAAGAACTCTGGATGAGGTACATGTATGAATGATTACAGCAATGTACCAGTATTGTGGATTTAGGAAGTAATTGACATTAAAATGTAGTACAGTGAAACCTTTGTAAGAAAGAGCACCCTAGAGAGTCACATAAAGAAGAACTTATAGGCAAGTGGTTTTTACAAACAAGTTTCCTTATGAAAATGAATCGAAATGAAACTGAGATTGTATTTAGATATTTATTGTCCTTTCCAAAATGTTGTTTTCATTGGTGTAAATTGTACAAATGATGTATTTCCTAATATTAGTAATTATTACGTGGTTATAGTATTGTTTAAAATGTATAGTGCATTACAGATATAACTTTAAGTGGGCAAGAAACATGATAATCAATTTTAGAATAAGAGGATGAGCTAGAAAAGTAGAGACAATGCTGATAATTTTTTTTTTTTAGGTGTTGAGAATTGACATCTCATCAATAACGGCAGATAGAGAAACATCAGGACTAGACATGGCCCGTCGTGTTCACTTCTCTCCTGCAAAAACCAGGCAACTTCTTGTGGCTACATCTGAAAATAATCTGCTGAGGCTTGATGCAAATAATGGAAGGCTGATTAATAAGGTGAGAGGGATAGAAAGAAAACAGAAGAAAAGCGGACAGAGTGGTATCCATAAAACCCGTTTGGAAGCTCATTGAGCTATAATATTATAATGGGACACACGCACTGCAAGAATGATATCACTATCATCATCAATGCAGTGTATTAGTAATGTGGTATAATTTGCATCCAGCTTAAAGTTTTCCAACCTAGGCTCAGAGCTAGGAGCAGCTCAAAGCTTTTCTATTTACACATATACCCAGTACCTGAAGAACGTTTGATCATGCTTAAAGGTAGTTCCACCCTCAAAGTATTGTAAATTTTTCTAGATCCCTAGAAGAAATCTATCGTAAAACCATAAACTTTTGAGATAAGAAACTTTTGCGACTTCCTTTGTCATGGCAACATGCTGGCAAATCACCTTTTTTGTCATATTGTTATCAATTATTCAATGGTAGAAACTTTTATGAATTTCCACCCTATGTGAAATCGGCGATTGTTTGAAGCACACAAAAGTTTTCTTCTTTTTTTAGTACTCGGCAGTTATCCATCTAATGCTGCTGTGCAACTATAATTACAACATATTTCTCCTTTTAAAAAATTTAGGTTTCGAGTATCCATCGGTCTGGTTTGACTGGCTTGGATGTATGTGAGGACTGCAGGCATATGGCTACGGCAGGCGACAAGGTTATCAAGGTGTGGGACTATCACATGAGATTGGATCTCAATTTTCAGGTACATTTTGAAATTATATCTTTCCTGACATTCTCCCCTCTCCTCCTCCCCCCCCCCCCCCCCCTTCAGATTTCTTGTTCTAATTATCTTCAAATGTGAGAGAGTTACATTTTATACAATTTCAAGGATATTAGACTTAAAAGACTTCCATGTGTCCGTGCTATGTCCTTCTCAGTGTTCCCATTTGCTTTCTAAAACATACTTTTCACAAGAAATCATGTGAGTTTATTGATTTTGTTCTCACTTGTTATAAGATATAATGTTTCTGAATTATTGCTATCTCCTCTTTGAATTCTGTTATGAAGTTAAGTCTGTATGTCAACTCTCTATGAGCTGTTTAGCCATTTTTTCTTAGCATCACGTATGTGAGACGATGGGTCTCATCTGGTGTAATAAAGTAAATAACTGTCTGTTCGCTGGATCTCTTTCAAGAATCAGTGTTGTGATTTGCTGGTTTTGTCAATATATTAACAGATGTTATGTTAGTCCATTGCTGCTAACGTGATATAGGATTTACATTTTTGATCTTATGTTCATGTGTGAACTTCCCCTTTTCTCCACAGGTTTTCATTGGTCACTCGGATGTGATTAGACAGGTCTTGTTCACACCTGACGGCATGAACGTGGTCTCGGTGGGGGACGCTATCTTCATTTGGGATTTCTACGGGAGCACTCAAGTGCCATCTACCCATAGGTAAGCACACACTTGGATAGGAACGGACGATAGATATCGGCTGCTTGGAGCCAGAAGGGCTTTAAAACTGTGTTAAAGGATATTCGTTAATGCCCTTGGCTCTATACAGTGCAACCTATATTATTCCTTTCCCCCTAAATGACACTAAATTTGTTATGGTCTCAGGAAGATACCCGTGTACGCTCCAGTATTGATATGTGTTTGTGGTGTAGAATGCCTTGTATAATGCTGTTTTTCTCTCGTGTTCACCTGTTATTTAAGTGACCACCTATACAAAAATGATTAAAGACCACATTTGGTTCCTTTAAGTCTTGTTTCTTATTGTATTGATGGAACCTGTACAAAAAGATCACTTGCTTGTAAAGTACATGGTATTTATAGCCTTCTTTATGCAGTCTATTTCTACTATTGTTAATTCACTTCCATTTTAATTTGTTTATTTCATTTAGTGTTCTCACTTATTAACATAATTTTCAATTTTGCTTTTTTTTCAGTGAAACAGTCACAAGTGCTCTGAAAACATCAAGTAAGTACTATCTCTTATATTTTACATGCCTTTTTTTCTTTTACTATCACTTGCAGTCAATTTTTGCAGTAGAAAGCCCCTGGGGCAATGTTTCAATAAATTTACTTATTACTTTATCTCTTAAATTTGTCCACAGCTTTATATATATTATTAATGGAAAAGAAAAAAAGAGATATCCCCTAAATATGTATATGCAGGTCAGTTGTTATAGTTAATGCTTCATGTTTTTATTGTGAGCTGTGGGCGAGGTTTTTATACCCAGAAATTACGCTAAATTTGTAATAGTCTGTGAGAAAGATCTAGTTTTTATATGTGGTTGTCTTGCAGAATACCTTTTATTACAATATCTGTCAAAACCCTTGTTTTTTATTTAGAGATTTTACTCATCTTTTTTGTCTCCCTATATGACATTTAACTTGTAGTTATCCCAGAAAAATATATACCATCCAGTTTTGGTATGTGTTTGTTTTATAGAATGCCTTGTGTAATGCTGTTTTCTCTCTGATTATCTCATTTTTTTTCCCCCAGGAGGCGCTACACCAAAACAACCAAAGACCTTTGATCTGAATGGTAGCCTGTTGCCACGGCACCAGGTACCCAAGCCAGCCACGCCCACCCAGCTGACTGACATTAGCAGCATCCGAGAAAGAGATAGTGAGAGTGAGGAGCTGTATAATTTTATCTTTTAGTACACATGAAATAAATGCAAATATTTGGGTTTTTATACCGCTTTAAACATTGACAATATCTATCTAAGCGCTTTACAGATAGTTTTTGTACATTTATTGCCAAACGTACTATGTCTTTGTAGTTTCATTTGTACTTGAAATCCAACTTAATGGCCCGAATTCACAAAGCAAGGTTTGAGCTCAGACCAGGTTTAAGTTTAAACCTCCTTTTGTTTCGCCAAACCTCCTTTTGTTATTTACAAACCAGGTTTATAAATAACAAAAGGAGGTTTGGCGAAACAAAAGGAGGTTTAAACTTAAACCTTGGTCTGAGCTCAAACCTTGCTTTGTGAATTCGGGCCAACATGTCTCTCCCTTAAATGACTAATAGAAATTTAATAAAGAGTTATTACTATACAAATAATACACAGGTGTGAGTGTGTGTGGTCGATGCAGCGCATGAGGGTATTCACTATGGTGCAATAAAATTCACGAGGCGTAGCCAAGTGTATTTTATGCCATTGTGAATACCCGAATAGCGCTGCATCGCCATAATGTCACAAACGAAAACCTGTCTATTATTTGTTTTTATAAAAATAATCGACAATCTTACTTAAAAAGACTATAAGATTTCTCCCCGCAACCTTCATCCACGGTTGTTATCAACGAAATACGCGGACACATGATCTATTTTGATGCTTCTCATTGGCTACATTCCTGAACCCATTTTATATTAATCACTATTCTTTTTAGGAGGTACATATGAATCAGGAGAAGAAGTTCTCATCGGACCTGATCTAGAGAGCAGGAGTGAAATGTCATCTGATGAGGTTAGTTAGACACATCAAATTTAACAAATTTTTGACAATACAGCGCTATGTCACCATGTCCATATGAATTTAACGTACATGTATGATGATATACAGTGAACAACTAAATTATTCATACCCTTAGCAAGTTTTGTAATTTTTTAAGTATGTCAAAAATTGATTTGTCCTTAATTTTGTTTCTTGAAAATGTTACAGCTAAAAATATTCAACAAAGGCCCTAATTCAACAAGTCCGCCTTTTATTCTTGAAATATGAAAAACATCAAATTTACGAGGGGTATGAATAATTCAGTTGTTAACTGTTGTCAGGACTAGATCATGAACTCTCTTAAACTCTTATTTTTAGGCTTTTATCACATGACCAGGATTGGGACACAAGGTAAATGCAACATTTTGGCATTTTATCACATTTTTATCCCCTTTTCTTTTCTTTTTTTGTGACACGTTCCAATGTATACATTTTTTTTTAAATAGATGAGTTTTGCTTGCAGTGAAAATTCAGCTACCGGGTACTATCTTTTATTCTCCTTGTAGGAGGTTACGTTAATACCAGAGACCCTAGGGTCCAGTCAGAGGACCCGGTCCCATCGGAGGCCTAGTCCTGGACCATCTCAGCAAGGAGGTACTAACATGGGAGGAGCTCCTCAGGGCGTATTCTCCATGGAAACCATGAAATCAGAGCTGTCCTCCGTCGGCAAAGAGACAACGTCCCATGATAGGCCGAGATGCTATAGTCACTTTGTGGCGAAGCCAAACGTGTCACAGCTTGCCCAGGTAAGACTTCTTCCGTTCTTCATGGTTTGCCAGTGACAGATTAGGAGTGAGCAGGATCACTGTAGCTGGTGATAGTTGAAGTCTACCAATGAAAACAAAAGCCATATGTAGTAATCAATGGATACCTTGCATGTGTGCTATTACAAAAATAATCATCATTTATTAAAATTAAATAATGTCACTCTAATTTTATAATTTTCTGCAAAATGTTCTTCTGTGCCTCATCATTTTGACTCAACTTGGAGACGAATTAGTCAAGTTTGTTTGAGAAATTAAAAATCTGCTGTCAATAATAAATTGAAAATAAGGAACATCTTTCAAATTGAGTAATACAATGGTGCTATGATACATGTATCTGTTATAAGTCTTTGATTACCACTGACATGGGATATTATGTTCCCTTGTTTCAGTAAAATGCAGAGGCAGAGCAATTCTGTTTCATTCTTACCTTAGTATCACCTGATAATTGTGATGTTACTGTTTTAAAAATGAAATACAAAAAAAAAATATTAAAAAAGTGTCTGTTTGAAGCTAAAGTGATGTTAAATTATATCACTTTACAAAGAGATAACTCCCTTCTGACTCCAAAAAGACGACTTATCAAAACAAAACCATTGACATGTTCCTGAATTCATCAATAGTGAACTGACCTTTGACCTCTTGTTTGTATTACAGCGTCGCTACATTGCCCCCAGCAACCAAGCTGGCCTGAAGCTGAAGAGGGTGCTCGGGTACAACGGTAACGGTCGAGGGAATGTCATTTGGCACCCTGACTCTGGTCTCTTTGCCTACACGTGTGGGTCCATCATAGTACTAGAAGACCTTGACAATAGCTCACAGACCCATCTGCTTGGTAAGCAGTAGTTTTTACTGTTTTAAAGCCCGTTAGCACTAGTTTGGCCAGGAGGGATTAAACCACCCATTGTGGTCAGTGACAGGTGGTTATCTTATCAAATCAACTCTCGATTAACATAAGAAAAAGGGGATCATGGGGGACCAGCATTGGGCATTGTTTGCTATATAGAGGGCACAAGTAGCTATAAGTAGTGCAGTGGGGGCAATAAGGGTTCTTAAAAATGTTCTCTAGTGACAATGAATTGCTCCACTGTCCATTTCCAATACTAACCAAATTTGTAATTCTGAATTCCTTCATCCCTGAAATAAACCCTTACACTGACCATGAACCTTATTTAAAACCCAATGCCAACACTCACCCTTATTGCTCATCCCTACATATTTGACAAAATAAAGCCTGGAGAAAATGAAGGATTAGCATTTCAAGATGGTTTCAAGTTCATTGAGCATTCCTGTATAAAGTAAGGAAAATCACATTTTCTCAGATTCACACTTCAAGTTAATAGTTAAAATTTTCCTGATTTGCTCGAATTGTCCACTTCATTACTTTTAAATCAACAGGTCATATGGAAGAGATATCAGTCCTAGCCTTCCAGAATGATGCTCAGATCCTCGCTTCAGCCTCCGGAGCCAGCGGACTGACATCGAGTCAGATCTGCTTCTGGGATCTACAGGGTGCCCTCTGCCGGAAGACACTGTCGTATCATGAGCATGGCATTGTGGGATTGGCGTATTCGCGGGATGACAGATTTCTGGTTTCAGTTGGTAAGTTCCAAGTCGAGTAGTTAGTGATGATGATTTATGTGTAATAGGGTTAGGCGCCCCGCCCCCCCCCCCCCCCCTCTTTTTTTAATGATTTTTGTTAGTATAGATTGGAAGATAGATTTAGTATAGATTTTTCCTCTTTGATAATGAGGTTGAAAAATTAATAAACGTAATATTTGTAAGAACATCAATTTTGATAAATTGTAAAGAGTGTAAGAATATTTTTAATAGAAGTTTTAATTAAGAGGGTAGTTGACATGGAAGTTATTAAATAGTTGCAGAGCTAATATGGAACAATCAAACTACAATGTTCACATTAATGCTGTGGAAAATCCCAAAATGCAGCATTATGGTATGACCTATGACCCCTTACAGGTGACTACCATGACTGCAGCATCGTGGTGTGGAGCACCCAGGATTACAGCCTGCTGGCAGCCTCCAAGACGGCCCTACCAGTCCACTCCCTTCTCTGGGACCCGTACACATCCAATGAGTTCACCTCGGTGGGTGAGAAGGGAACGGTACTCTTCTGGTTGCTGGATGAGAGTCAGGGGCGTGTCAATCTCAATGTCCATGAGGCACAGGTCCCGCAGGAACTCATGGATCACAGGAACATGGTAGGGAACGTTCATATTGCTCGAGGTGGGGTGTTTCACAAAGATCCTAAGTTGAACTTAACTCCAAGTTGGACTTTAAAATTATGGAGAGCCATTCGTAGCCTTAAAACAAACAAAAGCGAAAATTCAAGTATTTTAGACTTTTTATAAATTTCACATCAAGAACATGAAATCTCCCATGATAATAGAAAATATGAATGATTTGAACCAACATTTTATGCCCATTAAAATAACTTTTACAAAATATTTTCAAAGATGCTAACAGCTTTCCATAATTGTTAAGTCCAACTTAGAGATAAGTTTAACTTAGGATCTTTGTGAAAAACTCCCCTGGAAAGTCAAATGAGTCAGTTTTAAAAGATTTTTACAGACGTGTATAATCTAGTCCTTTTCAATATACATGTACTTCGGAAAATGTTACAGATTTTAGCTTGTTGTTAAAGCCTGCTTGGAACTTTCATGTAACTTTGGTGTATATTGTCAGCTTGGGACACCTCAGTTAATGCTTCATGCTTAAAAAACTCTTTCCACTGAAACTACATTGTCTCTAGATTGTCTATCATGTGGCCTTCACAAGTGTTGCATATGGAGAAAATAACATCCTCTAAATGGGCAGCACGATTGTAGTCCTGTCTGCCCTGACACCAAGCACAGATCATACTGTAGAAGCTATTTTGAATTCAACCACTCTCTCTTCTCTCTCTCTCTCTCTCTCTGTCTGTCTCTCTCTCTGTCTCTGCCTGTCTCTCTCTGTCTCTCTTTGTCTGTCTGTCTCTCTCTCTCTCTCTCTCTCTACTCTCCATCTCTCTCTTGATATCTCTAGGTTCTTGATGATGTGGCCTTCACAAGTGCAGTGTATGGAGGAGATAACATTCTCTATGTGGGAAGCACTACTGGAGTCCTTTCGGCCTGGGACACCAAACACAATTCTTGTTTCATGCACTGGGATGCAGATACTGCTGAAATAGGTAAAACAAATTCAGAGCAATTTTATTGCTGTTTCAAAAGAACATACCTGGGCCCCGTTGCACAAAACTTACCATTGATGGTAACTTTGCCATCAATGGTAACTACCATAGAAACCTTGATTTTGATTGGCTGTTGAGCTCTGTTACCATGGTAGTTACCATTGATGGCAAACTTACCATCAATGGTAAGTTTTATGCAACGGGGCCCTGTACTAACATTTTGATCGTCTTTTGATCGTCTGTTCAGATTGTGCATAAGTCTATTCTGTTGTTTTTTTTCCTAAAAATTTGGAAATTCAGGTGAAGCAGTTATCATCTACTTTATAAAAAGGCTTTATGTATTGCATTGTTTTCGATGTCCAATTGCCAAATGTGTGTACAACATCCAGTTTAAAACTTGCTCTAATAATTCTATATTTCTTATGTCCTTATTTTAAAAACTCTCTGTGAATGTACTCAAAATTGTAAGGTTACCAGAAGAACAAATTGTGGAAAAACACTGGTAAAACAGTTGTAAATCAGTATCTCTACCGTAATTTACGCTATTGTGTATGAAATGATAGAATAAAACTGATCCATCCTGATTTTGGTCTGTAGGAGTGATCGTGAGTAAGTTTGGAAGCACCCGTCTGATCACGGGAGGAGCATCACGTCTGCTTCGTCTCTGGTCAGTTCATGGGATGGGAGAGCTCAGACTGACCGCTGGTTACACCAACAGGTCAGTAGAGAATGGACGTCCTGAGTTGTAAGATGGTTATGGCTTGTTGTTTGGGTGTGATTTTTAACGGTGTCTGCATAAACTTGTACATTTTCGTTTTAACACACATGAATAGAAGTCATCATTAGAATATTCAGGTCGCACTCTTTTTTTTCTTTTTGGCCTCTGCTAGTATTCCTTAGATGTCAAAATTTGGATTGTAATAACATAACATTTCTAGTGACAATGGTCTATATGTTCAAAGTAACCATTTGTAAAATTGTATATTTTTATATATCTTGTACATCCTGTGAATGAAGAGCTGTTTTTATTGTTGCTTTTACTAAATGCCGAACATGGATATTCATAAGCTAAACAAATTCAACAGTTAATCCTTTGCTTCTAAGCATCCTCAATACAGATACACCACTTATTTTCATGCTACAGTCAAACCTGCTTTAGTGACCACTTGTCTACAAAGAACATATTTTTGTGTTTCTCTTGGGTGGTTGCTATAGACAGGTTTGACTGTACATGTGTAACTTCTCTGTTGGAAAATTTATAATTTACACTTTAGTAGAGAATATTCACATGTTGTAACAAATAAGTTGTAAAAATAGTAGGCAGAGCTTTAACAACTTTTATCCATCTCATGATGGTATCCTCTCTCTCTCTCTCTTTCAGTGGTGTAGGTCAGGGTCTTGTGATGGAAGACGAGATGGCACTAGACGGCGCTATCACCTCGGCTCAGTTTGACCACACCATGGACGTAGGAGTGGTGTCAACGGCCGAGGGTACCCTGTGGTACATCAACTGGATTGAGAGGACCTCCATTAGACTGGTCTCATCACACACAGCTAAGGTAGGGTGGTGTTGATGCAGGTCATGGGTGTTTAATGAAAGAGAAGGTTGAGGGTACCCTGTGATACATCAACTGGGTTGAGAGGACCTCCATTAGACTGGTCTCATCACACACAGCTAAGGTAGGGTGGTGTGGATGCAGGTCATGGGTATTTATTGAAAGAGAAGGTTGAGGGTACCCTGTGGTACATCAACTGGGTTGAGAGGACCTCCATTAGACTGGTCTCTTCACACACAGCTAAGGTAGGGTGGTGTTGATGCAGGTCATGGGTGTTTAATGAAAGAGAAGGTTGAGGGTACAGTGTGGTACATCAACTGGGTTGAGAGGACCTCCATTAGACTGGTCTCTTCACACACAGCTAAGGTAGGGTGGTGTTGATGCAGGTCATGGGTGTTTAATGAAAGAGAAGGTTGAGGGTACCCTGTGGTACATCAACTGGGTTGAGAGGACCTCCATTAGACTGGTCTCATCACACACAGCTAAGGTAGGGTGGTGTTGATGCAGGTCATGGGTGTTTAATGAAAGAGAAGGTTGAGGGTACCCTGTGGTACATCAACTGGGTTGAGAGGACCTCCATTAGACTGGTCTCTTCACACACAGCTAAGGTAGGGTGGTGTTGATGCAGGTCATGGGTGTTTAATGAAAGAGAAGGTTGAGGGTACCCTGTGGTACATCAACTGGGTTGAGAGGACCTCCATTAGACTGGTCTCTTCACACACAGCTAAGGTAGGGTGGTGTTGATGCAGGTCATGCGTGTTTAATGAAAGAGAAGGTTGAGGGTACCCTGTGGTACATCAACTGGGTTGAGAGGACCTCCATTAGACTGGTCTCATCACACATAGCTAAGGTAGGTGTTATAAGATACAGAAATTAGACACATACTACACTTTACGTCGTGATGAAGAAAAACAAATCTGCTGTGGTTTTGCCACGTCATGTCTGAACAAGGTCTAAGTGAATAAAATATAGAGTAATTCAGCAGGGAACATTTAAATGTGTCCCTCTGTTGTTTTCCAAAGTTTGCTGGTATAGATAACTCTCAAAGTGAATGAATTGTGCTTGAATCTTCAAGTTCAAGTTCAAGTTCAAGTTTATTCAAACCAATCAAACACAACATTTTACAATCAATTGACACAAAAGAAATAAAAAACATGATAGGTTTGGGACCCCGGAGAAGCAGAGCTTGTGATAAGGGGCCCCTTAAAAGGTACATAAACAAAAACAAAATAACAGTATTTAGAATAACCGATGACAAAAACATATTTACAACTAGATGGAATTCGACTGCACGCAGTCGAAAATGATGCCTCCGTCAAAGAGCAATTTAACCAACCAAAACAGAAGAAATTTTTCAAATTCAAGTTCATTTGTAATCCATTAACAGGTTCTCAAAATATCGTGATTACAAGCAATTTCTCATATACATATATGACCCTTTGAACTTTGACCTCATGACCCTAAAATATACTCAGTACATTGGCTCTGCAAGATGTCCTGAGCTTAATAGTAATCTATCTGTCAGTTCTAATGATAATGCGTTCACAAGCTATTTTTGCATACATAATGAGCCCATGACCTTTGACCTCATGACCCAAGAATCTACTCAGTTCATTGGCTCTGCAAGATACATACAAGTTTGGCAGGAATCCATCAATCTGTTCTTGAGATAACGCGATCACGAGCTGTTTTTGCATATATAAATGAGCCCTGTGACCTTTGACCTCGTGACCCCAAACTCTAATCAGGTCATTGGCTCTGCAAGATAAATACATGACCAAAGTTTAGCAGGAATCCATCAATCGGTTCTTCAGATAACGCGATCACGAGCTGTTTTTGCATACATAATGAGCCCTGTGACCTTTGACCTTTGACCTCGTGACCCCAAAATCTAATCAGTTCATCGGCTCTGCAAGATACATACATGACTAAAGTTTGGCAGGAATCAATCCATCGGTTCTTCAGATAACGCGATCACGAGCTGTTTTTGCATACATAATGAGCCCTGTGACCTTTGACCTTTGACCTCGTGACCCCAAAATCTAATCAGTTCATCGGCTCTGCAAGATACATACATGACCAAAGTTTGGCAGGAATCCATCAATCGGTTCTTCAGATAACGCGATCACGAGAACGGGACGTACGGACGTACGGACGGACGGACGTACGGACGGACGGACAACCCGAAAACATAATGCCTCCGGCTACTTCGTAACGGAGGCATAATGATAACTAATGAGTAAATATGGGAACAGAAAAAAAGATAACACACATACACATACACACCCACGCACACACACACACAGACACACCCACATACACACATACACACATGGCTTTCCAGGATTTACTTTAACATATTTTGTAATCTCTCAAAAAGATATTCTCGACATGTATGTTTAAACATAGGTAGTGTTGGACTGGATCTGATGTTTTGTGGCAACTTATTCCATTCTTTGATACAATTAATTACAAAAGAGTTCGAAGCAGTTTGTGTTCTCGCAAACGGCTGATGGATAAGATTTCTCTGACGTGTGTTGTACGAATGGACAGTCAAATTAACAATAAACGCATCTTTTAAAAATGAATTATTTTGAGCAGATTGAGATTTGTACATGAATATCAAACAATTCATGGAGACTAATTCATCAAGAGGCAACATCTGAAGTTGCACAAATAAAGGATTACTTGGACTTCTGTAATTTGAATTTGTAATGAGCCTGATAGCTTTCTTCTGAAGGACTATTAACTTGTTTATATGGCTCCTATACGTATTTCCCCATGCAACATTACAATAAGTTAAGTGAGGCATAATGATAGCATTATAAAGAGTTACTAAAGTTTGCTCTGGTAAAAAAAAGCGTAACTTAAAAATCACACCAACACTCCTCGAGACCTTGGTACAAACATTGCTGAGGTGATCTTTCCAAGTTAAATGATCATCAACTGTAACTCCAAGAAACCTTACATTTTGACTCCGGTTTAAATGTGTCCCTCTGTTGTTTTCCAAAGTTTGCTGGTATAGATAACTCTCAAAGTGAATGAATTGTGCTTGAATCTTAGTTTTTGTAATTGTAGATATATGTTCCAGGTGCTAGTAAACACGTTATTATGTTTGTGAATAACAATATATATATGTAAATTGGTCATTTGTAATGTGTTACTCCTTCACCACACCTTGCATGAATCTTGACTCCTGAATCTTTACCTTTACAGGTCACTGATGTTGCCTTCAGTGAGAGTGACCTCTTTGCGACCTGTTGCCGTGACGGCAGTCTCAACATCTACTCGCTGACCGATATGGAGCGCAGTATACAATTCCAAGTATTAGACCAGGTAACATATTTGTTCAGTGATTTTTACAGGAACATTTGATTTCTAACATATATCTTACATTGCCTTATTGTTGGCCTTTCACCATAAAACTAATTTTGTGGAAAAGAAAAAGAAAAGCCTTGTTTTTTTTTTGGTTTATGAGATGGAATTATCTGTTTGCTGATATGCCATGCTTGACTGAGAGATCATCCATATACCAAAAATATGCCCTGATTCATGAGTCTAATTAGCTTATGAAGACAATAGGACAAACAATTGATTATTTCTGTATTTCATTAGACTGCATGTACATGTAGGTCATGTTAGTCTAATTTTTTTTTTCAATTTTTTTTTTCTTCCCACAGAGTTGTAACTGCATAGCCTTCAGCCCCAGGAGGTTTGGTCTCTCCTCCCAAACCCCATCCTCTTCCTCCTCCACGATAGTAGCTGGTTACCGTGACGGCACGGTTCGTCTCTTTGACCTGGTCAGCTGTGAGATGACCATCAAGATGCAGCCACATGCCCACTCAGTGACCGCCATAGCTTTCTCCATCGATGGTAAGAAGATTGTTATTTCACAGTTGTTTAGAAGAAAGGAAGGTCCTCCTTAACCCTATATAGCCCGGGCTATTTTGAAACTGCATAGCCCGGAGGTTGGGGGGGGGGGGCTTCAAAAATTTGCATGCATGTCAAGTGAAGTGTATAGAATACTATGGTAATTTCATTTTTTTTTGAAAAATTCACTCATTTGCATATTTATGGTAATTTATGCAAATATGGTAATAACATTCACATTTTTATCCATAAATCATATATTCTTCATATTTAAACATTAATTTTCACTTCATATATTATTTAGACCATTTGGGATGATAATACAGCCAAAAAAATTGGAAGAGCCAGGTTATTTGTTATGTTATCTATTTTTTTGATAATTTCTTATGTATTTCTTTGTTTTTTTAAGTTATGTATTTTATTGTTTTTGTTGTTTTATTTCATTTCCAACTATAATTCAACTATTTTGACCCTAAAATAAACACCTAAACTATAAACAAGACCAAATAACCAATGTTTTATCTCTTTATTTGAAAAATGAGATTTCCATAGGTTTTGTACACAAATCACAAAAATTAGCGATTTTCGGGCTGTCATGCAAAGACAAAAGGACACATGACTTTGTAATGGTAGGTCCGATTTTTGAAAAATTTCTTTCAAAAGACTCGAAAGAAAAAAGTCACAAAATTTCAGTGCAAGATTTTCTTGCGTTAAAAAATTATCGCAAAAAATGTCTAAAATAAGACTACAGCCCCCCCCCCCCCCCCCCCCGGGCTAGATATGGTTAACGTTTTCACCAGGAAAGTAATGAAACTTAATTCTGTAGGTTATGATTGTTTAGTCAAACTTGCATTAGCGAACACCTGTATTAAAATAGCACACCTTTTTTGTTTGTTTATTTCACTTAAAACAAGGCTGCTCATTGAAATATGTGTTAAAGGAAACCTATGTATAAAAAAAAAACCTGCCTAGAAAGACTACCTTTTGTGTGTCCCTTGAGTGGTCTTTCTCTACAGGTTTCACTGCATTGTACATTGCTCCTGTACAGGTCATGTAATTCTATCTGGTTCTCACAATGGACTGATTGCCATCAGCAACCCCACAACGGGAATGACCATGAGGGTTCTACAGGATCACAAGGGAGCACCCATTACTGATATACAAGTCCATCAAGAGCTGGTAGGGACTTTGTCATTTATGTTTTGCATTCTTAAAAGCCACTGTATATCTTGTATCTTTGAACAACATTATTTAAATGTAGTAGGTGCATGTAAATCAAGGATTAGGACAAGAGTTTGGTACTCATTGTTATGCGATTCAATTATTTTTCAGCTCTTGACATTTTTGTGACTTGTATGTTATTATATCTTAATTTGACAAATAAAATAATGATAATCATAAAGATTTACACATGCTAAATTTTCTGCATTGACCTCTTCAAAAGTTAACTAATCTGCACATTTAATGTATAAACCGTTTTTAGTCTTTCAAGTTAATAATATGCTGTCCATGACACTCTGGACTGATTTTGTTTCATATCCCAGAGAATATCAACCCCTATTGTGTCCCTTGGTTTAAAAAGAAATTTATCAAAAATATTGATGATAAGACAAGTTTCTTTCATTGCTTGTCTTGATAACCGACAGTGATCCACAATATACAGATTGACTTCACAATTTGAAGATCATTTTCAAGTACAGTCAAACCTGCTTTAGTGACCGCCTGTGTAGAAAGACCACCATTTTTGTTTCCCTTAAAATGGTTACTCATTGAAACATGTACTAAAGGAACTTGTACATAAAGACCACCTGTCTATAAAGACCACCTTTCTTGTCTCCCTTGGTGGTCTTTATAGACAGGTTTCACTGTAGTTGTACCCTTATTGACTTTTTCTCCTTCATCTCTGACTAATTGTAGTCCCTACCTTCTCTTCTTACCAGGATACAAGCGATCCAAGCTTCCATGCCCTTCACAAGTGGCTCGCTGTCAGTGGTGACAGGAGGGTCAGCGTATGGAGGGCCAGCTGGGCCAAAGACTTCTGTGAGATGGTGGACTGGCTGACCTATCCTGCGCCGGCCTTCGCACCCGTCGGCACACCCATTGAGAAGGGTGATCCGGTAAGAATATGGACTTGATGTTTGTTTCGTTGCTATCTTGAGCTGACCATAATAGATATGCTGGTTAGCTATGACATACACTCCTTTCTTTACAAAGTACTAAATGGAGAATAATGAGACTTTGATTAAGGAAGCCGGCATTATTGAAAAACAGTGACACGAGATGGAACTTGAAGTTCTGTGTGCACATTTATTTTAGATCTTTGGTATATGTTCAAACTTGTATCAATGAAATAACAGCTACAAGTCTGATTTGTTTTATTTTTATGGAGTGAATAAAGCAGTTGCCTGGATTCACAATCTTTCAATTTATATGGTCATGGGATTAGTGTCATTTCTTCAATGCATTGGTATATTTTCTTGTTTGTTATCTTTTGCAGAACCGTTATGACTCTCTGCCTCCCAGCATGGCTAGATTCTCAGCATCAGACCCCAATGTGATCATATATGTTGGATACGGGATGCAGAAACAAGTGCTCTTCTACAATCTGGCCCAGAAGAAGGTAATTAGAAAGATCAACTCTCAGAAATTGTTTTTCTATGCTGTTTACTTCCCATTTTTTGTTTGTCACTGCTTGCTCAATATATGTGTATGTAAGGGCCCCGCCTTATAAAGAGTTACGATTCGTCCAAATTAATCGTAAGTCTCTCAATCAATCGCAAGTTTACAGTCTCCTATCTCTTATGAACATAGTTGCGATCGATATCAATGGCAAATAAGTTGCGGTTGATACCAACTCTTTACCACTACTCCAGATTTGTGTTTGCTTTACATTCTCTATCATTTTCTTTTATATATCTTATTTTGCATGGTTACTTATTTTTTACTCTCCTGTCTTTCAGTAACAAGTTCCCCTCCCCTTGTCACGATAAGAGGGAAGTTATACTGTCCTTGTTCAAGCTTTTATAATTGCTTCAAGAACTAAAAGTCACGATGATAATGTCTGTGGAAAAGGTAACAGTGATACATTTCAACACTATGAGTTACATCAGCATTTGTTTTGACTTCAGGTTCACATTTACAGATGATGTTTGTCGTTTTTCAAATAATTTTCAGGTGATCCGGTCAGCAGCATTGACCCACTGGAGTACATCGTTTGACCTGAATCCTAGAGGTCATCTCATTGCCATAGCCACCCAAGGTAAGAATAAATAATAGATATATGTACGCTCTAACTGATCTGAAAGCAGATTTGTGTTTGTCTAGCGATCCTATTTGCACTGCACATATTTTTCTTAAAGCCCCACTCGATGGAAGAAAGTTGAATACCGGTCACAAATAATCATAATAATAATAATAATAATAATAACCTAGGCTTTTATAGCGCATTTCATCTTCGGAGAAAATAACAATGCGCTTTACAATATTAAAACAAAAAAATTACACATAACTACTCATGAACTAAAGAAATATCAAAATAAGGACAAGATTAATAATAATCAATCATTATAAACATCAATTACAGAGAAATGAAGGCAAATTATGTAAAAGTACAGTAATCTAATTATAGATATTATTATCTTCCCCACTTTGCTTTGCAAAGTTCTGTCTTGAAAAGTTGCTGTTTCTATTGCAGATGTCAAGAGTCACATAAGACCTAGTGATAAAAAAATTATTTGTAAAAATACTTTAGGGATCACCATCTGCTTGCAAAACTCAACTTACACCGTTCAATTTCACTTATATGTAACAGGAGGTGGGTGTACGTGTATCTTTTTAATGTACAACATCAATAGATTTCGGGGCTCTGGATGATAAGATTAATCTGTATGTATTAATGCCCTTCTGGCTCTCAACAGACTAAATAATGCATTCTTGCCTTATCCGGACACCTACCCCCTGGACATCCACCCCCCGGATAACCACCCCCAGACAACTACCCCCTAGGACAGGACAGCTTCTCCCTAGGATAGTTGTCCAGGGGGTAGGTGTCCTAGAACCCATTCTTGCACATCGAATAACTACTTCTTGACCCCCTCCATTCCACCTTTTCAACCCACAGAACGTCTAGTGAAGGTGATGGACTACCAGGAGTGTAGCTTCCAGGACTTTGTAGCACACAGTGACGCTGTGGACCTGGTCCGTTTCTCAGGGGACGGGGAGCAGCTCTTTTCAGTCTCTGGCACCGAGATACTCCTCTGGGACGTTGCAGTTTGAGAGCAAGTGAAAACCCTTGAGACTATACTGCACAGTGACGCTGTTGACATGGGACCCGTTTCACAAAGCCTTTTTTCAATGACAAATGAAAAAAATCAGTGACAAATCTGCTGATAACCAATCAGAAGCAAGGATTTAAGTAGCTTATAAGTAGATCTGTAATTTGTCATTGATGACAAGTTTTGTGAAACAGGTCCCTGGTCCGTTTCTCAGGGGACGGGGAGCAGCTCTTTTCAGTCTCTGGCACCGAGATACTCCTCTGGGATGTTGCAGTTTGAGAGCAAGTGAAAACCCAGGACTTTGTAGCACACAGTGACACTGTTATAGAGGGGGTGTTTCACAAAGATCATGAGTCGAACTTAACTCTAAGTTGGACTTAAATATTATGGAGAGCCATTTGTAGCCTTATTTTGAAATATATTCAAAAGCAAAAATTCAAGTATTTTAGACTTTTCATAAGATCCACATCAAGAACATGACATCTCCCATGATAATAGAATATATGAATGATTTGAATCAACATTTCATACCTTTTAAAATAACTTTTACAAAATATTTTTATATATGCTAATGGCTTTCCATAATTGTTAAGTCCAACTTCGAGATAAGTTCAACTTAGGATCTTGTGAAACATCCCCCAGGTCCGTTTCTCCAGGGACGGAGAAACGCTTGGCACCGAGAAACTCCTCTGGGATGTTGCAGTTTGAGAGCAAGTGAAAACCCTTGGAGATTAAACTGTGGAATCTGAAATTTGGGGATATAAAAAAAAACTTGGTGACTTAGTAATTACAGTGCTTTCATGGTGAGAAACTCTGTGAAGTGCAAATATTTCAATATATTCATGCAATCTCTTTGTTGCATAAGACTTTTGAGAATCTGAACAACTCCTTAAAATTTTACTGATTCCATGGCATGAATGAAATTCATTAAAGTTCCTTGTTTCATAGAGTTCGGATTGAGTGAGATGGAAATCACATTGCTTCCCTTATGCAAACACAATAGAAATACATTCCTTTTTCTTGAAAATTGTATTTTCTCTTAAACTATTTTTAAGAGGCTAGATTCTTGTAATAGAAATGCGGAATAGTTTCACAGTTGATTGAAAGTGGAAGGAATGAGAATTGAAGCTCATAGTTGACCTGTAGTTGATAGTACAGCAGGTCTTCCCAATGCAATTTTTTTCCCAGATTTTTATTTTAAGAGTAAACAGCATAAATAATAAGTAGTTCTGATTTGTAATGTGCCCAAAGTAGGTCATTCTTTTCAAGGCAGGAAACAAAAATAACCCAAACCTGATGAATTCAACATTAGCCTTCTTGGCATCTTTCCCCATTACAATCATACATACGTACTTAATGTTTAATGAAGTATCAAGTGTTTCAATTTGAAAGGAATGAGGCTTACAGTCTTGCATCGCATCCAACCTCTGTTGTTGTCATGGTTATTGGGTGCGTATATAATCTTCATCCTTTATAGGAGGTTTTCCATGCACCTTCTGCCTAATGACAAGGGTAATTGAATAGGCATGAAGAGTAAAACGTTACATGTTTAAGCATATACTAATCAGATGAAACTGCGGTTAAATCATATTACTGAGGATATCACAGAAAAGTATAGAAAGTTATATTATAGTAATAATGACTGCTATGAGAGACATAGTTGTTTATATAGGCTCTCTGGAGGTTACATCGTGCTTTTATATACCGAAAAGGGTCATATAATACATTACTCGCACAAAAAATGTATGGTAGTCGCGCTCTGCACAAACTAAATTAATTAACATGTAAACCAAAGGGGATCGCGGCGTTTTTCAAAAGACTATTGACCGGTTTCGGCATTTAACGTTTCTTTCCGGGAATGGCTAAAATCACGACTCCAATTTCGACCAATCAGATGGTTGGATTTCTAAAGTGAGGTATATAATCCAGATTAATATAAAGATTTTAACTTTTGGGTGTACTAGCACTTTGACAGAATGAATGGTTGATACACTTACAAGTGTTCCAATGGTAAAGTTAAACAATCAACTTGCAAGAAATAACATGATGATAAAAGTTGATGTCATAGTTATATTCATTTTGTAACAAGAAAAACTGAAATTTTCATATATCCTTCAATTGTATGAATTGTATATAATGTAAATTGCATTTGCATTTGTATATACTGTATTGTTATGTATAAAGTAATGTATATTTCTGTACAAATGTACTGCTGTTTTGATAACATATAATATATTTTTATCTTGTTTGTGAAATTTGAATCCCTGAACATCCTGTATTTTCATTATGTGTTACTGACTTCAGTGTATGCATGGTGTTTAATGAGGAGAGTCTTTCATATCGTTTGACAAGATGCCTGTACAAATTCAGATCATGTTGTGATGTTTGTGTATGCATCGACATGAAATCCAAATTTTTGAGACCAACTGGCGTCTTCAGATTTTAAAGGATAATTTTGATGACACCGCCATTTCAAGTGACAACTGAGCCTTTTATAGCTTTGCATATTCCCAGTGTACTTTTTCCCAGTAAACATCTGAAATATAGTTTAATTGGATGCCTTCAAGGCACTTTAAGTTCAATGGGAGTCATCGTGAAGCCCGCCCTCTACCATCTAGTTTGTGACATTCAGCTGTAACAATAAAACCTGGCACGATCGGTGAAGCACGTCTCAAATGAACCGCTACTACGTCATGCGGAAAATCTCGCCTGCAGATTGCCCGTATTTCTATCATTATCTTGATTGCAAAGCAGCGCGGCGGCTTGTTCCCAACTCCCCTTATTTTTACATGTTCTTCACCAGACCAGCGCGGCGGCACTGCTCTCTTTATTAGAGGCTTCAGCTCAATTATGCCTTTGTATCTTATTTTCTCATTCATTTGCGGGCGGAAGTTATTGCCAGCTAGCTAGCGCTAACTGAGGTTTCGCACATAGCGCATAAACAGCGAAACGGGAGGTAATTTACGCCGAGTGCCCCGGCTTCGGAGAATGTAATGTATTTTGCACGTAATATTTGAGTAAGTGAGCGACCGACTGGCTATAAACTGTTAGGCCCAGCCAACCCGACCAGCAAAAAGCACCCGTGATGAAGAGAAGGAAAAAATGGCCTAATATGTGTAGTTAGTAACATAATAGCGACTGCTTTCAAAGGCAAGCGTATACTCATAAATGGTTGGGGGTTTTATATCCCGGACGCGGTCTCAACTTAACACCGTATCTTTTTACCGGAATGCGATATTTTGGCAGGCCGTAAGCGTAAGAAAAGCTCCGATAATAATTATGTTTCTGTTATTATTGTCACCGTATAGAGACTCTCATGCAACGTGAGAAAGAATAAGAGTGAGAGCAAGAGAGATGAGAGAGAGAGGAAAAGAGGGAGAGACTGTACTAGAAAAAGAAGAAGAAAATTTAGAAACGTATCATATTGGAGTAGTAGGCCTATTAGACCGGGATGCAAAGCCCAAAAAGTCGATTTCTTGTGACCACCGTTAGGCAACTACCTTATATTCTCAGATATTATGTATAAATATTATAAATGTCTTGTCTCAAACTCGACAAGCGTGAAAATGGAACATTTTTTAGTAATTTGAAAAAAACCGAGAAAAATATTTATTTTTTCAGCATGATCGTAAGCCAACCAGCTTGCGCGTTTCACCCGATTTGGAAGGGTGAATCCTCTCTCGACCAATCGCATCACTCGTTGCAAATCACCTTCACTGTACAAGATGGACGCGTACATGTCTTCATCATTGCGTCGGAAGCTGATGATTCTGAGGGGAAAACTTCTTTTTACTGTTTTATGCACGCAATCGAAACCCATGAACGAGTTATTCCCTTTTCAGAGAAAAACGTCAATCAGTTTTTAGAGTGTTCCACCCTATGAAAAGAGTTGAAGAATCGTCCAGAAAGTGTCATCGCAACCAAAGCAGACGATGCAATGAGTGACGATGTATGCACAACAACAAGGTGGGCTATGTAGCTGTAGTATGTATGCACTCTGCCATTAGCACTTGCATGGCCTTTGTTTGGCAAACAGTGGCATGATGCCATGTTTAGACAATAAATCGAATCATGTTCGTACCAATACGATATGATGTGTAGATGTGATATTTATTGTGTTTTAGTATTACTGCAATTTAGGTGTCTAAAATTGTACCTGAATGAATTGCATTAACCTACAGAGCAGAGCTAGAACGTAGGCTAGAGTACGGAGTAGGTCTATAATTCATTCACAGTAATGTAAATTCGTTCTGGTTTGAACTCGTTTAACGTCTGACATAATTAAGGTATCTGTGACCCCGAAATAACATTGAAGTCAGTCAGGTCACTATAGCTGTAGAGCATCTACCAATACCATCCAAGTTTGTTTACAAAACGGGCAAATGATCGCAAAGTCATTACAATTTTGCAAGCGAAATAGACTGACAATATATGGATTCTTAATCTCACTCCACCACAATTCGAGCTGTATGAAAACTTATATCATATTCATGTATAAACATCACTTGCGATGTACATTGTAGTGCACAAATAGTATGTCACTTTTCCAATTTGCCAATAGCTTGTGGAGGTTAAGGAGAATTCTTATAATTCGAGCTGTATTAACAGAACTTGTTTAATTTCAAGTATCATTACTATATATTAATCTTTTTAAGTATTCAAACCAATCGCGATGTACTGCAAGAATAGTACGGTATGTGACTTGGTAGAGAAATCTTCTATTTCGATGTTGTAAATTAACAGAAAACCAATCCACTTGTTTTTTTCTTCTTCAAGATAATCTGCCATTCTGCCTCCTTCAATACTGAAGATTCTTGCTGATGCCATATACTTGGCCTGATTGGGGTATGCGGGTGGACCACTACACCGGGGTTTCCTCCTACTCTTATACGAATAGTGCAATGGGTTCTTAACGTGCAAGGGTGTGACTTTCCTGTACACGGGGCCTCCATTTAAAGTCCTATCCGAGGGATGGATTGTTTTCCACTTAACATAGCCTGTGTCTATGAAACAAGGGGAGGGGCACGTTAACACACAACGCAGGCTTCAGTCATCCGCCTGGGTGCAGGGGCGGATCTAGCTTTTTGCTAAGGGGGGGGTTTGACCAAAATAATGACGATGCGGAGCATCGTCCACGAGCCGCAAAGCGGCGAGCCGATTTTTTTTGGGGTGTTTATTTGAACCCCGTAAGTGATGTTTTCCTGGCATCTATTAACACAATGGAGACCATAAAAAGCAGTGCATGATAACGTCTTTTTAAATCAAGTAACAGTTAAATACACAGTTATATCCAGAGTTATCATGTGTTTGGTTAAGTTACCAGATGAGTTGAATATCTTCTCACAATATTTGCACTTGAAAGGGTTTCTCTCCAGCGTGCGTTCTTTTTTCTTTCTTTTTTTCTTTCTTTTTTTCTCTTTTTTTCCTTTTTTTTTTTTTTTTTTGGGGGGGGGGGGCCGCCCAAGGGGGGGTTTAAACCCCCTAAACCCCCCCCCGTAGATCCGCGCCTGGGGTGCATGGGATTCGAACCAGAGATCTTTGGTTTGACAGGCAGACGCTTTACCGACTGAGCCATCCATCTCGCTTCCTATAATTCATGTATCACAATCACTTGTGATGCACTGCAAGAATAGTATGTCACTTGGTAGATAATTCTTATATTTTGAGTTGTATTAACATATATCTACAATTCTACATGTATGTTTCAAAATCCCTCGTGATGAAGGCAGTAAGAATAGTTTGTCATTTTTCCAATGACTCGTAAAAGTGGTAAATTCTTATAGGTTTTTTTTAAAAGCTGTATTAACAGAACACCAATTCACTTGTTTTATATTCATGTATCAAAATCACTTGTATAAGTGTATAAATCAATGAAGAGGTGATATTCTATTTTTATTTGAGCATGTTTATCATGGTCAATATATCATTATTTGAATATTCATTGCTTTAATCACACTTCTATCTAAGTTCTTGCACAAATCTTCCTATTATTTGCCTATATTTACAAGTAGCTTGGTATTAAAACGTGAGCGAAAGAAATTTTCAACTAGATATTTTGTTTTGCAAGAAATACCAGTTTGTCTTAATATTGTGACGATTTTGACACGGTTTCATATTAATTTATATTGGAATTTATCTGTGTCCTTAGAAAAGTTATATAATGCTGAAGATTTTTGTACGTACATGTATTGCATACTTTATATTTATGTTTTGTTTACCGGTATATGTATGTTGATAGTTATTCAAAGCTAATGTATGTACATATATGTGGTTGACATTGATACACATGATTAGTATGTGCACGCATAACTTTATTGTTACACTGCATACTCAATGGATGTGCAACTCAGAATAAGAAGAGAAAGGATAATGACATAGTATCTCATGAAATGCTGTTAATGAAGAAAAGCTGAAAACGTAAAATAATAACTACATGCATTTATTATGTGTCAAATGTGCAAGTTATGATAATGTTCAGTACTGTTATCAATATTATACAAATTGAATATGATGATGCTTTTGTCCTTGTGTGGATACTTTTTGTCATTCAGTCAAAATTATTTACGGTCTGCGATGTTGCAGGGGGGGGTTGAATTAGGCAAGAAAGGAAGATTGAGATAGAGAGATAGAGATTAAAGAAACAAAGAGGGAGATAGAGAGAGAGAGAGAGAGCAAAAGACAGAGTGAATGTATAGAGAGAAAAAATCAGAGAGAGAGAGAGAGTCAAGGAGGGGGGGGGGGGAGGGGGTGACATGAGAGTAAAATGTGGGTGAAGGATACTTTGGAAAAGAAGATCAGAGAGTCAAGGAAAAGAAAATGTGATGAGCATATACATGTATCAACACAAAGCAATGGTGATAGTTTAAAAAAATATAATCATCCTAATATTAATAAAATTACTTCACTAATTATAATTAAATCAAGATCTATATAATTTATCATAAATATCACTTTCATGTTCATATCAATATATCATCTTTATTGTTAGTATTATCATTGTTATCATGCTTATTATAGTTATTATTTATGTTATTATTAAATTAGATCAGTATCATCATAATCATGATTGTTGGTCTAATTATATTCATTAAGTAAAAAAAATTTAAAAAATGGCAGCAACCCCCCTCCCCCCCAAAAAAAAAAATCCCTCGCATAGGATGTGAAGCTAAGCTAAGTTCACACTTTATTCTTTAATCATGTGAATAACAAAGTTCAACATCCTGCACATCACAATATTCACCTCGAAAAAAAAAGGAACAGTAGATATCCACACGCATTGGGCTTATTTTCTCTATTTGGACTCAAGAGGGCGACAAACAAAACTATGATTAATCTAAAGTATGATTACTAATTAATGTGCAACTTTCACGCTTGACGAGTTTGTGTGGTTATTGTTCTTATTTTTTTCCATCATTGTGCAAAAATTCAGGTAGTTGCCGCTCGGTGGTCACAAGAACCACAAACTAGAGCACTTTTTGATGTATGCATCCCAGTCTATATGCATTTTTTTACAATAAACTGGTCATGCTGGTAGGTAGCATTATGATAGTTAAAAACATCTTACCGGTATATTTGGAAAACGGGAAGAAGAAATTAACCTAATTACGCACTCTTTAAAGTTAAATTCCTTTATTTATGGGGAGGGGCAAAAAGGTGGATTGGTGCATTGGGCCCCGTTCAGACATGACGCGGCAAAACAACGTTTAACAAAAATAATGATGACGTAAAGAGTAGGCCTATACGCTTATTTTTAAACATCAGTCACATCTGGCCACTGAAGAAGAGTGTGACACTAACCTGTTTCTTTCTTTCTTCTTTTTTCATTTTTCTTGGACAACTCATCACCCTCCGCCTGCCAGATGAAGGGTTTCTTTAGGCCGTTTTGGGGGGTTTCACGGCCGATTTTTGGTTTTTCACATTCACATTCACATTTTTGTATCTTAATACACGGAGCTCAATGAATACGCGCAAGTCCGCAGTTGCCATTCAGTTTCAAAGTTTTTTTTAAAACCGCCGAGCGGCTTTTTACGGCGGTTTTACCGCGCCATATCTGAACAGACCTTTATACTTCTTCACATGTCGCCTTCACAAAAAGTACAGGTATTAATATGCCGGTGTGATGGTTAAACAGTTCACGATTCGGATGACGTGCATCTTTGAACGACTTATGAAACAATGCATCAAACGGGAGAAACTTGTTGTTTAGAAGGATGCATGCATGCGCCTTCAAAATTATCCACAAAGAAAGGGGAAAAAGCCTTTAGGCTAATTTTCATCACAGTTTCCTAAACTACAGAAATTGCAATATGCACCATCAATGGATGCTTAAAATTCTCATGGCATGACTAATTCGCGACCTCTTTAAAAGATACACTAAAGTTTTTAAAAAATATATATGAGAAAGATATCACTTAATTGCATGGATAGCCTACGCCTTGCATTATTAACCACGTAGAAAAGAAAATTAATGGATTACACTTTTTCATCACATATCACAAAATAAAGGCATTTGGGCTTATTGTCATGAGGTTTGGTTATATTCTAGAGACGCTGATCTCACTTCTTTGTTAAAATTATTTCCCGCCGGTCTTAGTCGATTTTAATGAACGCCCCTATGTCGTTTTGTGACACCTTGTTTTATATTTTGCTGATGTTTCTTGCTTGTTTGAATGGAATGACCATAGTAATGGAGTTTTTTTTTTTTTTTTTTTTTTTTTTACTTTTTAGTTAGGTGCGAATAAAAAAAAAAGTTGATGGAGTCAAAGATCTCTCGTTTTGACAAGGATGATTTGAATGAGTATCCCTTTAAATGTAATGACTTCTTTTGAAACTTTTTTTCTTCTCTAAAGGTATTATAACCATATTGTACGCCATGATTAAAGAATCCCGTTTAAAATCGGAAATCCGTTAGCTGATGTAAAATAATAGGTGAGAACGGGGTGATAAAGACCGCTTCAATTATATCAAAATAATGCCCCCTACAATACCGTATTACATTATGGGTTTGCATACTCGGCTCGATTTTGTCTCTTCTTTGACAAATGAAATAAAAACCGACCTTTTGTGATCACTTGTCTTCAATATCTAAGCTTACACGAAGAAGAATAGAGGGACCATTTAGGCGGTTTTAAGTGATATTGATTTGATCGATCGCGTAGGACTAATCAAGTTACCCTTTGTCGCTGTTCACCCGACCGAAAGGCCGGGCCTACTCGGAGGGGAGATACGAGCCACGATACGAGCGGTCGTCGTCATGGGGCAGGCGACATTGAAAAGCGCCAAAGTCAAGTCCGCTACGAAATGTTCGAAAAATGAGCACCTTTTCTCCTCCCGCGCTTGAGCGCCAGGGGGGGGGGGGGGGGGGCAACCCCCCAAAAAGGTAAAAATCACGTGATTTTACATATTATTTTATATATTTATATCCGTGACTGAATATTGTTACATCATCTTTACCACACAAACTATCAGAGTATATTGTTATTAGTTACAATAGCAGGAAAACCATTATACACAAACACTCCTTCGTGATACGCAGAATAACAAATACAGGCAAATTTGTCCGGAAAAGATTCTTCCGTATATACATGAATATTTAGAAAGGCGACCGTACAATGTTATATTTGTAACATAGAAATTTACTTTAAACATTTTGTATTTCTTAATCTACAATACTACCTCGATCAAATCATGAAGATATTTTTGTTCTCTCTCAATCACGAATTTGCAGACTTTAATTAAAGCATGGTCCTAAAATCTTTCTCGAAATAGGAACACCGCTTACTGTCGAAAGACAAAATATAGATAATAAGATAAGATTAAAACTAGAAAAAAAAAAAAAAAAAACGCAACATGACATGAAATGTATGCTGTCATGGTTGTTGCCTAGGAATTATTTAGTTTTGTTTAGAAATAGACAAAGAATCAACTGTAATCAGATAATAATGAGCATTTCATGTTCTTTTTGTTATCAGATTGGAAACAAATTGTTTAGTGAATGATGATACTTTGTGGTCAAAGTATATCGTTTCCGTAGCTAAATTTGATTTGTTTAAAAAAGAAAAAAAATCCATGATTCAAATTTTCTAAGACAAACAAACAAAACTAGGAAGAACATTGGTATGAACACACGTAGTCATTGCCGTCACTCGCACATCATTTCGTTTTTGACCAGATGGTACTTATTATTTATCATGTATATATTCATAGCTCAGTTTTATATAATAAATGCACACAATGGAACCTGAATGGAATCAACTATAACGCAGTCCCTCTTGGTTTGTGAATCGAATAAGCGAATCAAGAATAAAGATAATGATTCATATTACCATACGTATTACACGTGTGATCTAAAAAATAAAAGATACAAATAAATTATGAAGATATCATGGTACGGTTGTGAAACCTAAAGCAACGTCTCTACCGCGAGCGTTAAGACTTAAATCATACGTGATATTTATCTTACGAGGAAAATGACAGAACCAGGAATATAATATAAGAGTTTATTGTTTACAGCATCGGAAACCAATGATTTGAAAGGGACACTTTCAATTCACATGCTCTTCTTTTTATTAACATGGTATAAGGACTATTTTCCTCTTCTTATTTCCTCCTAAAATCATTTTGTTTATCATTAAACCGACTTTCGAATCCGTCCTGGCTTTGTTAAGTCTGTTACTTGAATCAAATTTGTTGCAACTAAGTAGATTGTTTAAAATATTATTTTACTGACACACGGCGATAGGCGATCGCACCAAGAAACAAAATAATACAATTATATATATATATATTATTACAAAATGTACCATTACAACGAATAAATGCTTTTAAGATTTTGACATGTAATATAATTCATAATTAAATTCAGACAGTTAATATGTTTTCCATTAAATACAGGTATCATCGGATTTAAAGCGATCAAGATTTTTCTTTTCATATTCATAAGTGGAATCAAGAGCAAGATTTTATTCCTCATTTAGAATAAAAATGGAATTTAATGCAACCGAGTGGATCGACCTAAAAATAGTGCTTTATTTGTTTCAGCAGTTGTCCATAAATTATTTTTTGTTATTCTTTTAAAACCACAAGAACTATTTCACCGATTAAACATCCTCCCACTACTTGTAGACGAACCGTCTTTCAAATTCAATAGACTATATATTTTTATGTTTGTTAATTTTTTATAAGTCAACCTCATACATCCAATTAGTTTGCAAACCATCTAATCCAATATGCGGATAATTGATAATGCATTCATTTTACTTGATGTTGCAATCTCTCTCTCTCTCTCTCTCTCTCTCTCTCTCTCTCTCTCTCTCTCTCGTGATTTAAACATTTCATTTTAATGTTCTCAAAGTTAGTTTTTCACCAAAAGATTTAAACCCGAAACAGGCTTGTTTGAAACAAATATGATAAAGATAGTTTAATATACATTTGGAAGTTCACCAAAATATTAACTGAAGGTTATACGTTTTTCCTCTACCGAGTGAAGATTGTTAGCAGTTGACATCGTGGAAAAAATGATATATTTTCTTGTATGGGTTCATCAATACGTAATAGTTATTATAAATAACAATTATTTTTGCAAGGCTTAAAGAACAGCAATAAAATCACGATGCGTGATTAACAGTCTGTTTTTTAAATCACGAAACATAATCTTCTCTTTCTCTCTCTCTCTCTCTCTCTCTCTCGCTCTTTCTTTCTCTTACTCTCACCCTCTTTCTCTTTCTCTTTCTCTCTCTCTCTCTCTCTTTCTTTCTATATTTCTTTCTATCTCTCGCTATATTTTTGTTCTTTCTCGTTATATCTCATATCTCTCAGTTTCCTTCCTCTATTTTCTTTCTCTCTTTCTGCTCCTAATCTCACACCTAATGACGACGATAGTAATATTAACATTTTTTTATGAAAACCTACAAAACCCTGTATCATAATATTTACCAAACTTTTCACCTAAATGCTATTCTTATAGGAAGCCATTCAATTTTATCTAACGTCAAATACTACTATTGCCAACGCGCTTGCTGACTTTTTTTGTTTTATCTATACGGATACAATACCAAAAGTACTGTCGCAGTGTCTTGTTTGGATTTAGAGCAAATAATAATTTCAATATATACGCCTATAATAAAACAAAAATCTAATTTATTTCTTAATGTTGGAATTATAGATTTAAACATTATTATTGTTACAGATTGTAATGTCTAAATGCGTTATCCTGTGAAGGTCAATGAATCAATAACGTTTTAAAAACACGCAACAACTTAAAGCCAAGGCAAAACTATTTTTGAACATTTTCGTTTACCAAAATGAACATAATTATCATGTGGACTGGTCCATTCAGATTTCACAGTTTGGTAAGTTGACTTTGGAACGTTCCTGCATGTGTCCTCGTTTATTAATGCATTCTTTCTGTTTTATGATGATTGGTGAATAACCTTTCTCGTTCGGCATAGAGGCGCCACGACCATTGCTATGGTGAATCTGAAAAACATTGTTTTTGTTTATGTACTCTCTATTTAAAAAAATCGAGTGATCACTGACGTCATTCCTCTGGAGAGTAACAATGTAGAGAAAATAGAGTGAATATCACTCTTTTCTTCTTAGAGAGCACTCTAAAATCAATCGATATTTACTCCTAAACAAGTGATCCCTGACGTCACTTCCAAGAAAGTGAAAATTACTTTTTTTTTAAAGAGAGAGTGTGTGTGTGTGTGTGCGTGTGGGTCTACATGAACCCACACATACACATTCACGCGCGCACACGCGCTCACACGCTCACATGCACACACGCACATACTCACGCACACATTCACGATAGAAATAAATAAATGAATATATCGCAGAGAACTCGAGGGTAGTACCCTAATGTATATCCCATCGGAAATCATGTTCGGAGTACGTAATTCGTCATTGATTGATCATTCGCACATATTTTCTAAAATTGATGTATACAAGGCTATTCATATTGCTGTTTCGAAAGTCTATGCGATCATGTTTTACATACATGTATATATTTTATATATAATTATAATATAATATATAATTTTATACTCACATAATATGTTATAAACGCATATATAATGGAGAGAGAAAGGGAGAGGACTGAGGAGAGACTTTAAATAAGAATGCTTGAAAAATATGCTATTTGTGATCATTATTGTCCATTACTAATTGAACAGCATTTTCAGACAGAGATTTTGAGATATCATAATTCTTCACAGTAAGGTTTCTCTTGTAGAATTACGACGCGTGAATATTTGTCTTCACCTTCCGACAGGATCAATCGAATCCATGTACAAACCAACGTGCCGTCAATTCACGGGGTTAGTTTGTTGACAAGTTTACCCCCCTCTCAGCAAATATTGTCTTTGCCCGTTTTCCTTCCCCCTTTTTCTACTCCTTGTAATTCCTTGGAAGCACATGAGGAGAGTCGGCGGTGAATCACTACCACCTAGCACTAATTTATCACGCATATTATCTGACGGTCAAGTTGAGTGACATACACAGCTGCAGACGACAGCCATAGCGCGCCAAATCGTCCACAATCAACCTCATCTCCAAGCTTTTCACATTTTTATTTCCTCGACGATTTACAGAAAATAATAAAGGGCGGAAGATTAGTTACAAATTCAGAATAAGATAAGATCTAGTATAAAATCAAGAATCCATTCAAATTGAAATTGCTGTGTCTTCTTTTTGAAAAGTATTGTAACTATGAGATGAAATTTACCGTCGAAATCAAGTTATCGTTAGATGAAGAAATATTCAAAACGTCTGTACTGAAGACAAATTTATGAAAGTGTGGAGACAGGAATCAAATTCATCTTACGACAGCCTGATTGCATGTGTTGAAAAGAGAGAAACATGTTTGAGTTCAGCGTCAAAGTCGGTGCTCCTACTACCTCATTTCTGTTTCAAAACTGAGAGTGAGATCTATAATAATTACCAATTATCTTATGACTAATTCTTAATGACATGAGCATAACAGACAGACCCATCGAATCTTTATGATTCGGTACATTCTGCGGAAGGTTAAAAATTGACCACGCATAAAAGCGGGAACACGTGTCCGCAGCCAATCAGCGGCTTTGTTTACATCGGACGTGTCACATCAAAATCAATCTCATGGGTGTGGCCTAATTAATGATTGACGTGTGGTAAGAAATATTAATGAATGGAAAATAAATACTCGGATAAGCCAGCTTCTGATCTTTGACAAAAACACGGGATGGAAAGTTCGCTGACCGTAAACTTGAAAAATATAATGATGGAATGATTTTTTTTTTTGCGAGTAACGTGTCGTAACTCAAATCTGAAGAGGTCAAATGAAAATGAGTATATTTCCCTTTTTTCATGTGCGAAGAATTACGACGCATGATATTTCATTAAACCATGGACCTATTACGGATGGACATTCAACGTGATTCTTTTTTTGATCCTATTATAGTCACCGCCTTCTGATTATGTGCATCTTAATGAGAACATTCAGCTGTTTTAACAATAACGACTGCGTAAGCATTTTCGGTCATTGACAAAGGAGCAGTTCGTTCTTGTTTGGATGGTGTGCTACTGTGCTCTGTAAGAGTGTGTCTTTAATAAAAACATTACCAATGGGGAGCAGCAAAGTTGAAAATCAGACGATTTTGGTAATATGAAATTTATTATTACTGATTCGCACACTATTGCACGCACCAATGACCTTATAAGCCCTATGCGTTGTAATTCTGGAATATGAGGAAATTGGGGGGAAAGGGATTTTAAATCACAAACAATCCAAATATAACCTAGCTGGTAATATCAACATGTTTTTCAAAAATAGAACACAGTACAGTGGCGGATCCAGGGGGGGCGGGGGGCCCGCCCCCCCCCCCCTTCCCTGAGGAAAAAATGTGTATTTTTACATTTTTTAACGTTAACTTTACCTTTTTTGGGAGATGCCCCCCCCCCCTGGCGCTCAAGGGGGGGGTGCAATTTTTCAAATTTTCGAGGGCCAAAAAAAAAAATCTTCTGCGCATAATGTATTAACATGTTTAAAATCACTGTCTTGATTCTGTCCCGGTTTATTGGCGGTGACCCTTATGAGATCAAAGTGAAGAAACATGTACGGAATTTTATTGAGACGAAATTGACGGAGACGTTAAGAAAACGATGAATGTCCATTCGTAATAGGTCCATGATTAAACAAATTGCATTCGAATTATTTCTGTTGCGAGCATACACGTGCTCATCGCAGAACTGTTGCGTAATAGAGGTAACCGAAATGGCGTAAAATGAATGGACTTTAATGACAACTGTAATGAGAATTATGACACAAGGCCTAATGAGGTTTTAAGAAGGATAACAAAATAGAGATAGAGATAGAAACATAGGAGAGTTATATTATAACGCGAAAGTGCGAAATAACATTATGAACCTTCCCATTTACCGGTCTGAGTTTTTAAATGGGATGTCCATGCGCCCTGAAAAAAACGAGAACAAAAAACACATTAGTGAAAGTTTCAAAATAGGAAAGTTATGAATTGTTTATAGTTGTCATCAGTGAAACATAAATAGGCAACACTATGACGTAAATTTTCTCTACACATAAATTTCATAAACTTTTATTTTCTTAGTTACTGATGAAAACATAATTTATTTGCACAAAATATGTTTAAGGTTCATGATTGTACGATTGATATTTTTTTTCGGGAAATAGAAACTTCAGATTTTCTATTACAAAGCAAATTTGAAGGAACAGCGCAAGATACGTCCCACAGTAGCCAATATGTGTTTGATTGATCTCAACTTTAAAAATTCATAACTTTCTTATTTTTTGATCGGATTTTGCTCAATTTTTCACTGACCTGTCTGTTCCTCTCATTGCTCTGCTTCTAATTAAACCAATTTAGTATCAGGATGGACTTCCCCTTTGACCCTTTGAGTAGCATAACAAAGTGCGGTAAGTTTTTGTTATGTGTTTTTCAGCCGTACGACTGCGCCAGAGACTTGTAAAGTCTTTGACGAATCGTAAAAGTGTGACACCGTTTAAAAGAAACATGAATAGTGTCATAATTTTGTTTTAAAATTGACGCATGTACTAATTGACTTAGGACTATATCAATAATAAAGCAATCTAAATGACGCATGGTTTGCAACGTTCAAATGCCAAAGGAGTCATTAATTTCTCAAGGAAAAGTTTTGTGACAACGTGCATAATTATATCGCGCTTATTATTATGAAATCATAATAATAAGCGCGATAGGCTCAAATTGAATAATTATGTTTATATACGTGATTCCACGAATATAGTTATAAGAGTTTTGATCTCCTTGAATGGTAATTTTATGAAATTTTGTATAGCAATGATGAGGACTTGGAAATTATTAAACACATTATTAAACATTTTGTTGTAGACTCACTTCTTTGAAAGTCAGACGTTTTCATAGCTGTGTGAGGGGGCAAATACATCGACAGAGCACGACAAGTGATATACTTTCTTGTTAAAATCCCAATGGTGATATTTATTTTTATATCTTAGGTGAAATTATGTTATTGAAATGAATTTTAAAGTCTCTCTACATCATGCACATTGTCATATATACATGAACCAAAGGCTAGCATGGCAATCGTTTCAAAGTGCCTCTTTGAAACGATTGCCATTTATTATTAACTTCTTTCCCATCAGTTTTAAAGCCACGGATCTTTCAGCGAAAGAGCGAAAGAGATGATTGAATGCTGGTAGTGAAGAAGGTTTCTCGACCCTTATTGATTTCCTGCCAAGTGATAATTTTGCTCAATCCAGTGAACCTTGTTGATTCTACGAATAGCCTATAATTATTATACCTCGAAAGATTAAAATATTATACTCTATCTCTAGCCCCCCCCCCCCCCCACCCCCCTCTTCCTCCCCCAAAAAATATCTCTCGAAATGTAGACATCCCCATATAAGTTAGAACACATAAGTCATAGTGGGGAATCTAAAGGGTTCATTTACCAAAGGCTTTTACCAAAGGGCAGAACATTTTGTTTTTACAATTAAATAAATTATTAGCGATAAATAAATTATCCACTCAGTGGATGTGCATGGCAAGGGGGGGGGGTAGAAGTTAGACAATGTTTTGACCCTATCTCTTTTTTCAGTAGGTCGGAGTAAAGTAGCGCGCATGATAATCAAGTGTAACAAAGTCTTCATTGATTTTAGAATATTAACATATTAACGTATGCATGCCATATATCATTGTAACTATTTGGGAGATATTAATTTTTCCCTTTCCACTTTCCACTATATACTATGGTTTTATATTATTCTGAGATTACTATGAGAAACCCTACAGGGAATGATTCCGTCATTAAGATGATAATATAGACCCCAGATTTTCTTGAAAATTATAGCCTTTTCCAAATTTAGATTTTTACGAAGCTAATAGTTATCATAGTCTTTTGAAATATTAAATTCGTTTTTCCATGATGGGCTTCACATTTACGCAGGCTGACTTGGTAAACAAGATTTTTGTTATGAAGCCCTGCATGACGATACTTGGTCCTTCAATTTTTGTCATATTCTTGTACAACTTCTTTTTACTGGAATTTATAATGATTCTTAGTGTTTCATTCTTGAAAGGAAAACAATAGACATAAAAATGAAATGTAAATACACCGTATTGGGCATGGAATAACAGTAAAAGAGGAGAAAGAAAGATGTGATGACGGAGAGAGAAGAAAAATTCAAATGTGTTGATTAATCCAAACATGCATATAGGATCATTCTCAATTTTCTTTTGACAAAGGATAACAATATCAAAATGCAACAAATTTATTTGAGTGCAATCAGGCCCTTTTTAAAATTACAATAAACTGTTTTGTAAATAGGCCTACGTCCACATACTTTTCTGGATGCAATATAGTGACGATAATGAATTACACTTCTCGTAATAGGCCTATACTTTCTTACAATCTTACATTTTAGGGAGGGAAAAAGACAAGAAAGAAAGACAAAAAAGACCATAAATGGCAGAGATAAGAAGAAGGGAGAGATGGGGAGGGATAGAGAAAGTGTGGGTTGAGAGGAGAAGGGAGAAGTGCTGGGAGGGGGAAGAGAGAGACATGTAGGGAGAGACAGAGAAGTTGATGAAAGCTTATTAAGGGTTACATTATAAGCCTATACAATGTGTTCATATTTTATTGGGCAAAATGAAAATAGCCTCAGTGCTATAGATTGCATCAACTATTAAACGGAATAAAATTATTTATGACAAAATACCTTCCTCTTTTATTACATGGAAATAGTTATCTTCCGGGCTTGTGCTTATACGACATTCAATACAATAATTTTTATTCATATATAATTGAGTAATAAACGTGTTTTTGAATCCATCATGACAAATCTACAATTTTTGTTTCATTTTAGTATTTATAGGAAGCACAACTAAAAATTGAAAACAAATGCAAACAATAATTTGTGCTTTGATTTAACATAATTATAATAGGGTAATATGTATAAAGTGAAACAAAAAAAGAAATGAGTGCTGCCATAAAGTTGACCAATTGAAAAAGGAGTGTGGTAGCCCTAATGACCAACACGAGGTGGTATCTCTTTTTTTCCTCTCAAAATCTAAGCCTCTTTTATTCATAGCGGTCTGTGCCAATTAATTGTCCGCCCCCCGGCCAGCCTTTCCCGACACGCAGAGTCCAATCGCCTGCTCATTCATGCACACACCATCACCACCATGACCACGCATGCTCGCTCGACCACCGTACCGCCCACAGATAATGAACAGTGACACTTAAAACTTACATACGACGAGCGACTGCCGTGGCACGCCTGTACTTCCCCGTACTATAGTCACTAGATTGTGCCCTGTGCATCTTGCCATCGCAACTGTATACATAGCCATTGGTACATCAGTGACGATGCCACAATACAGCTTTCTGAGGGAAGCTTTAAAATTAATGCTCTCCGCATCATGCTAACTCGACTGCCCATTATTTTGTAATCATTCGTCGTGTTTATAAGAAAATCTGGGGAGAACACGAAAGCCTAATTGCGTATTAATTTACGTACTGTAGTCATAGAACACGCGAGCAAAGTTTCTTAAATCATTCTATGCAATGTATTATGTATCCACCAAATTTTGTCTCGCTGCCCAATTATTGTATGCATAGTTATATGATTATTCAACAGTTCTATTAGACTGGATTTTTAACCAAAATTAATGATCAACCATTATGAGGTATTTATTATTAAGAAAATTTAATTCTGATATTTTGCAATGTTATACGCCATTATAATCCGCCCAACAGCTACTACATAGTAGGAAAATTTATGCTGGTCGATATTTCAAAGTTCATTGGCATATCCAAAAATGATTAGAGATATGATTATACGGATATTATTCCATGTTGTCGTATCAATATGTTTATTTTAGCCAAGGGCAAGCAAAGATGTCATTCGTACATGCACTGTATGAGCGTTATTACTGAGGGGCTTGTGAAATCAAGAAGAACATTTTGTCCACAGTATAAACGCGTCAGGAGTTGTATACATTATTGTTATGTCTTCATGAATAACCTGAGGACGTTATGATTCGTTAACAAATATATATATAATGTAGGCAAATAAACTTTTGAATGTATTTTACGACATTTTGTTTATTTGTTGGAAATTTTGATATTTGACGATGGTTACTTAATTAAGAAGATCATAATTTATTCCGATAGTAGTAGAGAATTAAACAGCGGTTGTAGAGAGGTTTTTTTTCAATGGGGGGGGGGGGGGCTTTGAGGGGGTTTTGGGGATTTGTGTTTGTTGACTTTGTATATTCATGATCAGCATTTTTTGGCTTGGGGGGGGGGGGGGGGTAGGAGCTTGAGTCCTCCAAGCCCCCATAACATTTTAGAATCGCTATTGGAAGGCTGACACCATTGTCAAGTTCGAGCCAGTTTTGTACACAGTATACTAAATTTTGCTCTATTAATATACCCGCACTTTCACGCTTCATTTCTGCATGCCTTCTGCCTAATTCTCTATTATCTCTTCTGCACATGCAGTCATCACCTTTGTCACTCTATATTTACCATCTCCTCTTGTCATCTTCTCATACATCTCATTTCACCCCATCCTCTTTAATATAAATTTATATTTCTTTGAGTAATGCAGAAAGAATGTTCCCCCGTTACCCCCCCCCCCCCCCCTTTCCGTATTATGGTGGTAATTATTACGTTTTATGACGGATTTACCACCCGTTAATGCTTAGTTAATAGTGTGGTAGTCCTTCTTGGCGGTTCTTTTATGTCATTATTATAATGTAACTACTTTATTTTGATGGCGTTTATTGCATGATTTATTTATAATTATGTTGTAATTAGTAGAAGTAGTTTGTAAGGTAAACCTTTCTTTTTTTAATTCATTGAAGAGAAATCCATAAATAAATGAATCAATAATTGAAATGAGTAAATAATAATAATAATGATAATAAAAATGGTGCTTATAAAGCGCTTTCCACCGAAGTCTCTAAGCGCTAAATGAGTGGAGATTATGAGTAAATGAAATCAAAATTATTCACCAGGAGTTGACCCTATAGACAAGATGACGGACATTACAACATGGTGGAAGAATATCTTACCCCCATAATACTTGAATCTACTTCAAAGTAGTGACTGATATTACTCCTGTGAGAGTGGATTCCACTATTTCAAGAGTGGATTCCACTATTTCAAGAGTGGATTTTCATTCATTTTCATTCAATATCCAGTAGACCTACATGTTAAAAAGAAAATGTGTATAGTTCAAATTGTTCACATGCAGAAAATCATTTTATTCGCTGCGTACAATATACTGAAAAGGGATGCCCCTCTTTGAAATAGAAAAATTCCATCCGAAATAGAGAACGGATGACAGAGGGATATGGGTCAACAGTGGTATTACAACCGCCTGTTATCATGGTTATCATCACCACCGACCCCTCCCCAACCCCCTATAAAAAGAATAAA
>JAVYIG010012075.1:5000-56029 GCA_035222895.1 Strongylocentrotus droebachiensis | reverse complement strand
GACTAGCATATTTTATACTTTATTTGTGTCACTGGCAGGTCACAAATTGGTGTTGGATCCAGGGGGTGGAGCCCCAAAAAGCTAAAGGGTTCTATATATTAAATTATTGTCAGACGAGCATATTTTATACTTTATTTGTGACACTGGCAGGATACAAATTGGTGTTGGGTCCATGGGGCGGAGCCCCCGGAAGCTTTCGGGTTTTGGGCAATAAATAACGGTCAAATGAGCATATTTTTATACGTTATTTGTGACATTGGCAGGACACAAATTGATGTTGGGTCCAGGGGGCGGAGCCCTCAGAAGCTTAGAGGCTTTATACATTAAATTATCGTCAGATGTGCTTATTTATAACCTTTTTTGCGACACTGGCAGATCACAAATTGGTGTTGGGTCCAGGAGGCGGAGCCTCCGGAAGCTTAGGGGTTTTGGGCAATAAATAACAGTCAGATGAGAATATTTTTATACGTTATTTGTGACACTGGCAGGACACAAATTGATGTTGGGTCCAGGGGGCGGAGCCCCCAGAAACTCAGAGGCTTTATACATTAAATTATCGTCAGATGTGCTTATTTCTTACCTTTTTTGTGACACTGGCAGGTCACGAAATGGTGTGGGTGTACTGGGGGCGGAGCCCCCGGAAGCTCAGAGCCTTATACATTAAATTATCGTTAGATGAGCATATTTTGATATCTATGTGTGACACTGGCAAGTCACAAATTGATGTTGGGTCCAGGGGGCGGAGCCCTCAGAAGCTTAGAGGCTCTATAAATTAAATTATCGTCAGATGTGCTTATTTCTTACCTTTTTTGTGACACTGGCAAGTCACGAATTGGTGTGGGGTCCAGGGGCGGAGCCCGAAGAAGCTAAGGGGTTCTATACATTAAATTATCGTCAGACGAGTATATTTTTATACTTTATTTGTGTCACTGGCAGGTCACAAATTGGTGTTGGGTGCAGAGGGCGTAGCCCCCAGAAGCTCAGTTGCTTTATACATTAAATTATCGTCAGATGTGCTTATTTCTTATCTTTTTTGTGACACTGGCTGGTCACGAATTGGTGTGGGTTCCAGGGGCGGAGCCCCTGGAAGCAAAGGGGTTTTGGGCAATAAATAACAGTCAGATGAGCATATTTTTATGTTTATTTGTGACACTGGGAGGACACAAATAGGTGTTCGATCCAGGGGACGGAGCCCCAAGAAGCTAAGGGGTTCTATACATTAAATTATCGTCAGATGAGCATATTTTATACTTTATTTGTTTCACTGGCAGGTCACAAATTGTTGTTGGATCCAGGGGCCGGAGCCCTAAGAAGCTTAGGGGTTCTATACATTAAATTATCGTCAGACTAGCATATTTTATACTTTATTTGTGTCACTGGCAGGTCACAAATTGGTGTTGGATCCAGGGGGTGGAGCCCCAAAAAGCTAAAGGGTTCTATATATTAAATTATTGTCAGACGAGCATATTTTATACTTTATTTGTGACACTGGCAGGATACAAATTGGTGTTGGGTCCATGGGGCGGAGCCCCCGGAAGCTTTCGGGTTTTGGGCAATAAATAACGGTCAAATGAGCATATTTTTATACGTTATTTGTGACATTGGCAGGACACAAATTGATGTTGGGTCCAGGGGCGGAGCCCTCAGAAGCTTAGAGGCTCTATACATTAAAATATCGTCAGATGTGCTTATTTCTTACCTTTTTTGTGACACTGGCAGGTCACGAATTGGTGTGGGGTGTACGGGGGCGGAGCCCCAGGAAGCTAAGGGGTTTTGGGCAATAAATAACGGTCAGATGAGCATATTTTTATATTTATTTGTGACACTGGGAGGACACAAATAGGTGTTGGATCCAGGGGCCGGAGCCCTAAGAAGCTTAGGGGTTCTATACATTAAATTATCGTCAGACTAGCATATTTTATACTTTATTTGTGTCACTGGCAGGTCACAAATTAATGTTGGGTGCAGGGCCGGAGCCCCCAAAAACTCAGGGGTTTTATACATTAAATTATCGTCAGATGTGCATATTTTATACTTTATTTGTGACACTGGCAAGTCACCTTTTGGTGTGGGGTCCAGGGGCGGAGCCCCTGGAAGCACAGGGGTTTTGGGCAATAAATAACGGTCAGATGAGCATATTTTTGAAAATCTATTTGTGACACTGGCGGACACAAATTGGTGTTGGGTCCAGGGGGCGGAGCCCCCGGAAGCTAAGGGCTTTTGGGCAATAAAATATCGTAAGACGAGCATATTTTATACTTTATTTGTGTCACTGGCAGGTCACAAATTAATGTTGGGTGCAGGGCCGGAGCCCCCAGAAACTCAGGGGTTTTATACATTAAATTATCGTCAGATGTGCATATTTTATACTTTATTTGTGACACTGGCAAGTCACCTTTTGATGTGGGGTCCAGGGGGCGGAGCCCCTGGAAGCACAGGGGTTTTGGGCAATAAATAATGGTCAGATGAGCATATTTTTTAAAATCTATTTGTGACACTGGCAGGACACAAATTGGTGTTGGGTCCAGGGGGCGGAGTCCCCGGAAGCTAAGGGCTTTTGGGCAATAAATAACGGTCGGATGAGCATATTTGTATACCTTCTTTGTGACACTGGCAGGACACAAATTGATATTGGGTCCAGGGAGCGGAGCCCCCAGAAGCTCAGAGGCTTTATACATTAAATTATCGTCAGATGTGCATATTTTATACTTTATTTGTGACACTGGCAAGTCACCTTTTGGTGTGGGGTCCAGGGGGCGGAGCCCCTGGAAGCACAGGGGTTTTGGGCAATAAATAAAGGTCAGATGAGCATATTTTTTAAAATCTATTTGTGACACTGGCGGACACAAATTGGTGTTGGGTCCAGGGGGCGGAGCCCCCGGAAGCTAAGGGCTTTTGGGCAATAAATTATCGTAAGACGAGCATATTTTATACTTTATTTGTGTCACTGGCAGGTCACAAATTAATGTTGGGTGCAGGGCCGGAGCCCCCAAAAACTCAGGGGTTTTATACATTAAATTATCGTATAATGTGCATATTTTATACTTTATTTGTGACACTGGCAAGTCACCTTTTGGTGTGGGGTCCAGGGGGCGGAGCCCCTGGAAGCACAGGGGTTTTGGGCAATAAATAATGGTCAGATGAGCATATTTTTTAAAATCTATTTGTGACACTGGCAGGACACAAATTGGTGTTGGGTCCAGGGGGCGGAGTCCCCGGAAGCTAAGGGGTTTTGGGCAATAAATAACGGGAAGATGAGCATATTTGTATGTTTATTTGTGACACTGGGAGGACACAAATAGGTGTTCGATCCAGGGGGCGGAGCCCCGGAAGCTAACGGGTTTTGGGCAATAAATAACGGTCAGATGAGCATATTTTTATACGTTATTTGTGACATTGGCAGAACAAAAATTGATGTTGGGTCCAGGGGGTGGAGCTCCCAGAAGCTCAGAGACTCTATACATGAAATTATCTTAAGATGTGCTTATTTCTTACCTTTTTTGTGACACTGGCAGGTCACGAATTGGTGTGGGGTGTACGGGGGGCGGAGCCCCAGGAAGCTAAGGGGTTTTGGGCAATAAATAACGGTCAGATGAGCATATTTTTATATTTATTTGTGACACTGGGAGGACACAAATAGGTGTTGGATCCAGGGGCCGGAGCCCTAAGAAGCTTAGGGGTTCTATACATTAAATTATCGTCAGACTAGCATATTTTATACTTTATTTGTGTCACTGGCAGGTCACAAATTGGTGTTGGATCCAGGGGGTGGAGCCCCAAAAAGCTAAAGGGTTCTATATATTAAATTATTGTCAGACGAGCATATTTTATACTTTATTTGTGACACTGGCAGGATACAAATTGGTGTTGGGTCCATGGGGCGGAGCCCCCGGAAGCTTTCGGGTTTTGGGCAATAAATAACGGTCAAATGAGCATATTTTTATACGTTATTTGTGACATTGGCAGGACACAAATTGATGTTGGGTCCAGGGGGCGGAGCCCTCAGAAGCTTAGAGGCTTTATACATTAAATTATCGTCAGATGTGCTTATTTATAACCTTTTTTGCGACACTGGCAGATCACAAATTGGTGTTGGGTCCAGGAGGCGGAGCCTCCGGAAGCTTAGGGGTTTTGGGCAATAAATAACAGTCAGATGAGAATATTTTTATACGTTATTTGTGACACTGGCAGGACACAAATTGATGTTGGGTCCAGGGGGCGGAGCCCCCAGAAACTCAGAGGCTTTATACATTAAATTATCGTCAGATGTGCTTATTTCTTACCTTTTTTGTGACACTGGCAGGTCACGAAATGGTGTGGGGTGTACTGGGGGCGGAGCCCCCGGAAGCTCAGAGCCTTATACATTAAATTATCGTTAGATGAGCATATTTTGATATCTATGTGTGACACTGGCAAGTCACAAATTGATGTTGGGTCCAGGGGGCGGAGCCCTCAGAAGCTTAGAGGCTCTATAAATTAAATTATCGTCAGATGTGCTTATTTCTTACCTTTTTTGTGACACTGGCAAGTCACGAATTGGTGTGGGGTCCAGGGGGCGGAGCCCGAAGAAGCTAAGGGGTTCTATACATTAAATTATCGTCAGACGAGTATATTTTTATACTTTATTTGTGTCACTGGCAGGTCACAAATTGGTGTTGGGTGCAGAGGGCGTAGCCCCCAGAAGCTCAGTTGCTTTATACATTAAATTATCGTCAGATGTGCTTATTTCTTATCTTTTTTGTGACACTGGCTGGTCACGAATTGGTGTGGGTTCCAGGGGGCGGAGCCCCTGGAAGCAAAGGGGTTTTGGGCAATAAATAACAGTCAGATGAGCATATTTTTATGTTTATTTGTGACACTGGGAGGACACAAATAGGTGTTCGATCCAGGGGACGGAGCCCCAAGAAGCTAAGGGGTTCTATACATTAAATTATCGTCAGATGAGCATATTTTATACTTTATTTGTTTCACTGGCAGGTCACAAATTGTTGTTGGATCCAGGGGCCGGAGCCCTAAGAAGCTTAGGGGTTCTATACATTAAATTATCGTCAGACTAGCATATTTTATACTTTATTTGTGTCACTGGCAGGTCACAAATTGGTGTTGGATCCAGGGGGTGGAGCCCCAAAAAGCTAAAGGGTTCTATATATTAAATTATTGTCAGACGAGCATATTTTATACTTTATTTGTGACACTGGCAGGATACAAATTGGTGTTGGGTCCATGGGGCGGAGCCCCCGGAAGCTTTCGGGTTTTGGGCAATAAATAACGGTCAAATGAGCATATTTTTATACGTTATTTGTGACATTGGCAGGACACAAATTGATGTTGGGTCCAGGGGGCGGAGCCCTCAGAAGCTTAGAGGCTCTATACATTAAAATATCGTCAGATGTGCTTATTTCTTACCTTTTTTGTGACACTGGCAGGTCACGAATTGGTGTGGGGTGTACGGGGGCGGAGCCCCAGGAAGCTAAGGGGTTTTGGGCAATAAATAACGGTCAGATGAGCATATTTTTATATTTATTTGTGACACTGGGAGGACACAAATAGGTGTTGGATCCAGGGGCCGGAGCCCTAAGAAGCTTAGGGGTTCTATACATTAAATTATCGTCAGACTAGCATATTTTATACTTTATTTGTGTCACTGGCAGGTCACAAATTAATGTTGGGTGCAGGGCCGGAGCCCCCAGAAACTCAGGGGTTTTATACATTAAATTATCGTCAGATGTGCATATTTTATACTTTATTTGTGACACTGGCAAGTCACCTTTTGGTGTGGGGTCCAGGGGGCGGAGCCCCTGGAAGCACAGGGGTTTTGGGCAATAAATAACGGTCAGATGAGCATATTTTTGAAAATCTATTTGTGACACTGGCGGACACAAATTGGTGTTGGGTCCAGGGGGCGGAGCCCCCGGAAGCTAAGGGCTTTTGGGCAATAAAATATCGTAAGACGAGCATATTTTATACTTTATTTGTGTCACTGGCAGGTCACAAATTAATGTTGGGTGCAGGGCCGGAGCCCCCAGAAACTCAGGGGTTTTATACATTAAATTATCGTCAGATGTGCATATTTTATACTTTATTTGTGACACTGGCAAGTCACCTTTTGATGTGGGGTCCAGGGGGCGGAGCCCCTGGAAGCACAGGGGTTTTGGGCAATAAATAATGGTCAGATGAGCATATTTTTTAAAATCTATTTGTGACACTGGCAGGACACAAATTGGTGTTGGGTCCAGGGGGCGGAGTCCCCGGAAGCTAAGGGCTTTTGGGCAATAAATAACGGTCGGATGAGCATATTTGTATACCTTCTTTGTGACACTGGCAGGACACAAATTGATATTGGGTCCAGGGAGCGGAGCCCCCAGAAGCTCAGAGGCTTTATACATTAAATTATCGTCAGATGTGCTTATTTATAACCTTTTTTGCGACACTGGCAGATCACAAATTGGTGTTGGGTCCAGGAGGCGGAGCCTCCGGAAGCTTAGGGGTTTTGGGCAATAAATAACAGTCAGATGAGAATATTTTTATACGTTATTTGTGACACTGGCAGGACACAAATTGATGTTGGGTCCAGGGGGCGGAGCCCCCAGAAGCTCAGAGGCTTTATACATTAAATTATCGTCAGATGTGCTTATTTCTTACCTTTTTTGTGACACTGGCAGGTCACGAAATGGTGTGGGGTGTTTTGGGGGCGGAGCCCCCGGAAGCTCAGAGACTTATACATTAAATTATCGTTAGATGAGCATATTTTGATATCTATGTGTGACACTGGCAAGTCACGAATTGGTGTGGGGTCCAGGGGGCGGAGCCCGAAGAAGCTAAGGGGTTCTATACGTTAAATTATCGTCAGACGAGTATATTTTTATACTTTATTTGTGTCACTGGCAGGTCACAAATTGGTGTTGGGTGCAGAGGGCGTAGCCCCCAGAAGCTCAGTTGCTTTATACATTAAATTATCGTCAGATGTGCTTATTTCTTATCTTTTTTGTGACACTGGCTGGTCACGAATTGGTGTGGGTTCCAGGGGGCGGAGCCCCTGGAAGCAAAGGGGTTTTGGGCAATAAATAACAGTCAGATAAGCATATTTTTTTAAATCTATTTATGACACTGGCAGGACACAAATTGGTGTTGGGTCCAGGGGGCGGAGCCCCCGGGAGCTAAGGGGTTTTGGGCAATAAATAACGGGAAGATGAGCATATTTTATATCTATTTTTGACACTGGCAGGACACAAATTCGTGTTTGATCAAGGGGGCGGAGCCCCCAGAAGCTAAGGGGTTCTAAACAATAAATTATTGTCAGACGAGTATATTTTATACTTTGTTTGTGAAACTGGCAGGTCACGAATTGGTGTGGGGTGTACGGGGCGGAGCCCCAGGAAGCTAAGGGGTTTTGGGCAATAAATAACGGTCAGATGAGCATATTTTTATATTTATTTGTGACACTGGGAGGACACAAATAGGTGTTGGATCCAGGGGCCGGAGCCCTAAGAAGCTTAGGGGTTCTATACATTAAATTATCGTCAGACTAGCATATTTTATACTTTATTTGTGTCACTGGCAGGTCACAAATTAATGTTGGGTGCAGGGCCGGAGCCCCCAGAAACTCAGGGGTTTTATACATTAAATTATCGTCAGATGTGCATATTTTATACTTTATTTGTGACACTGGCAAGTCACCTTTTGGTGTGGGGTCCAGGGGGCGGAGCCCCTGGAAGCACAGGGGTTTTGGGCAATAAATAACGGTCAGATGAGCATATTTTTGAAAATCTATTTGTGACACTGGCGGACACAAATTGGTGTTGGGTCCAGGGGGCGGAGCCCCCGGAAGCTAAGGGCTTTTGGGCAATAAAATATCGTAAGACGAGCATATTTTATACTTTATTTGTGTCACTGGCAGGTCACAAATTAATGTTGGGTGCAGGGCCGGAGCCCCCAGAAACTCAGGGGTTTTATACATTAAATTATCGTCAGATGTGCATATTTTATACTTTATTTGTGACACTGGCAAGTCACCTTTTGATGTGGGGTCCAGGGGGCGGAGCCCCTGGAAGCACAGGGGTTTTGGGCAATAAATAATGGTCAGATGAGCATATTTTTTAAAATCTATTTGTGACACTGGCAGGACACAAATTGGTGTTGGGTCCAGGGGGCGGTGTCCCCGGAAGCTAAGGGCTTTTGGGCAATAAATAACGGTCGGATGAGCATATTTGTATACCTTCTTTGTGACACTGGCAGGACACAAATTGATATTGGGTCCAGGGAGCGGAGCCCCCAGAAGCTCAGAGGCTTTATACATTAAATTATCGTCAGATGTGCTTATTTATAACCTTTTTTGCGACACTGGCAGATCACAAATTGGTGTTGGGTCCAGGAGGCGGAGCCTCCGGAAGCTTAGGGGTTTTGGGCAATAAATAACAGTCAGATGAGAATATTTTTATACGTTATTTGTGACACTGGCAGGACACAAATTGATGTTGGGTCCAGGGGGCGGAGCCCCCAGAAGCTCAGAGGCTTTATACATTAAATTATCGTCAGATGTGCTTATTTCTTACCTTTTTTGTGACACTGGCAGGTCACGAAATGGTGTGGGGTGTTTTGGGGGCGGAGCCCCCGGAAGCTCAGAGCCTTATACATTAAATTATCGTTAGATGAGCATATTTTGATATCTATGTGTGACACTGGCAAGTCACGAATTGGTGTGGGGTCCAGGGGGCGGAGCCCGAAGAAGCTAAGGGGTTCTATACGTTAAATTATCGTCAGACGAGTATATTTTTATACTTTATTTGTGTCACTGGCAGGTCACAAATTGGTGTTGGGTGCAGAGGGCGTAGCCCCCAGAAGCTCAGTTGCTTTATACATTAAATTATCGTCAGATGTGCTTATTTCTTATCTTTTTTGTGACACTGGCTGGTCACGAATTGGTGTGGGTTCCAGGGGGCGGAGCCCCTGGAAGCAAAGGGGTTTTGGGCAATAAATAACAGTCAGATAAGCATATTTTTTTAAATCTATTTATGACACTGGCAGGACACAAATTGGTGTTGGGTCCAGGGGGCGGAGCCCCCGGGAGCTAAGGGGTTTTGGGCAATAAATAACGGGAAGATGAGCATATTTTATATCTATTTTTGACACTGGCAGGACACAAATTCGTGTTTGATCAAGGGGGCGGAGCCCCCAGAAGCTAAGGGGTTCTAAACAATAAATTATTGTCAGACGAGTATATTTTATACTTTGTTTGTGAAACTGGCAGGTCACGAATTGGTGTGGGCTGGACAGAGGGCGGAGCCCCCGGAAGGTAAGAGGTTTTGGGCAATTAATAACGGTCAGATGAGCATATTCTTTTTTGTATCTATTTGTGACACTGGCAGGACACAAATTCGTGTTGGGTCCAGGGGGCGGAGCCCCCGGAAGCTTAGGGGTTTTGGGCAATAAATGACGGGCAGATGAGCTTATTTTTATACGTTATTTGTGACATTGGCAGGACACAAATTGATGTTGGGTCCAGGGGGCGGAGCCCCCAGAAGCTCAGAGGCTTTATACATTAAATTATCGTCAGATGTGCTTATTTATAACCTTTTTTGCGACACTGGCAGGTCACAAATTGGTGTTGGGTGTACTGGGGGCGGAGCCCCCGGAAGCTCAGAGCCTTATACATTAAATTATCGTTAGATGAGCATATTTTGATATCTATGTGTGACACTGGCAAGTCACGAATTGGTTTAGGGTCCAGGGGGCGGAGCCCCCGGAAGCACAGGGGTTTTGGGCAATAAATAACGGTCAGATGAGCATATTTCTTTTATCTATTTGTGACACTGGCAGGACCCAATTTGGTGTTGGGTCCAGGGGGCGGAGCCCCCGGAAGCTTAGGGGTTTTAGGCAATAAATAACGGTCAGATGAGCATATTTTTATACGTTATTTGTGACATTGGCAGGACACAAATTGACGTTGGGTCCAGGGGGCGGAGCCCCCAGAAGCTCAGAGGCTCTATACATTAAATTATCGTCAGATGTGCTTATTTCTTACCTTTTTTGTGACATTGGCAGGTCACGAATTGGTGTGGGGTGTACAGGGGGCGGAGCCCCCGGAAGCACAGGGGTTTTGGGCAATAAAGAACGGTCAGATGAGCATATTTTTATACGTTATTTGTGACATTGGCAGGACACAAATTGATGTTGGGTCCAGGGGGTGGAGCTCCTGGAAGCTATAGGGTTTTGGGCAATAAATAACGGTCAGATGAGCATTTTTTTAATATCTATTTGAGACACTGGCAGGACACAAATTGATGTTGGGTCCAGGGGGCGGAGCCCCAGAAGCTCAGAGGCTTTATACATTAAATTATCGTCAGATGTGCTTATTTCTTACCTTTGTTGTGACACTGGCAGGTCACGAAATGGTGTGGGGTGTACTGGGGGCGGAGCCCCTGGAAGCTCAGAGCCCTATACATTAAATTATCGTTAGATGAGCATATTTTGATATCTATGTGTGACACTGGCAAGTCACGAATTGGTGTGGGGTCCAGGGGGCGGAGCCCGAAGAAGCTAAGGGGTTCTATACATTAAATTATCGTCAGACGAGTATATTTTTATACTTTATTTGTGTCACTGGCAGGTCACAAATTGGTGTTGGGTGCAGAGGGCGTAGCCCCCAGAAGCTCAGTTGCTTTATACATTAAATTATCGTCAGATGTGCTTATTTGTTACCTTTTTTGTGACACTGGCAGGTCACAAATTGGTGTGAGTTCCAGGGGGCTGAGCCCCTGGAAGCACAGGGGTTTTGGGCAATAAATAACAGTCAGATGAGCATATTTTTTTAAATCTATTTATGACACTGGCAGGACACAAATTGGTGTTGAGTCCAGGGGGCGGAAGCCCCGGAAGCTAAAGGGTTTTGGGCAATAAATAACGGGAAGATGAGCATATTTTATATCTATTTGTGACACTGGCAGGTCACGAAAGGGTGTTGGGTGTACTGGGGGCGGAGCCCCGGAATTTTAGAGCCTTATACATTAAATTATCGTTAGATGAGCATATTTTGATATCTATGTGTGACACTGGCAAGTCACGAATTGGTTTAGGGTCCAGGGGGCGGAGCCCCCGGAAACACAGGGGTTTTGGGCAATAAATAACGGTCAGATGAGCATATTTCTTTTATCTATTTGTGACACTGGCAGGACCCAATTTGGTGTTGGGTCCGGGGGGGCATGGAAGCTTAGGTGTTTTGGGCAATAAATAACGGTCAGATGAGCATATTTTTATACGTTATTTGTGATATTGGCAGGACACAAATTGATGTTGGGTCCAGGCGGCGGAGCCCCCAGAAGCTCAGAGGCTCTAGACATTAAATTATCGTCAGATGTGCTTATTTCTTATCTTTTTTTGTGACACTGGCAGGTCACGAATTGGTGTGGCGTGTACAGGGGGCGGAGCCCCCGGAAGCACAGGGGTTTTGGGCAATAAATAACGGTGAGATGAGCATATTTCTTTTATCTATTTCTGACACTTGCAGGACACAAATTGGTGTTGGGTCCGAGGGGCGGAGCCCCCGGAAGCTTAGGGGTTTTGGGCAATAAAGAACGGTCAGATGAGCATATTTTTATACGTTATTTGTGACATTGGCAAGACACAAATTGATGTTGGGTCCAGGGGGCGGAGCCCCCGGAAGCTATGAGGTTTTGGGCAATAAATAACGGTCAGATGAGCATTTTTTAAATATCTATTTGAGACACTGGCAGGACACAAATTGGTGTTGGATCCAGGGGGCGGAGCCCCAAAAAGCTAAAGGGTTCTATATATTAAATTATCGTCAGACAAGCATATTTTATACTTTATTTGTGACACTGGCAGGACACAAATTGATGTTGGGTCCAGGGGACGGAGCCCCCATAAGCTCAGAGGCTTTTTACATTAAATTATCGTCAGATGTGCTTATTTCTTACCTTTTTTGTGACACTGGCAGGTCACGGATTGGTGTTGGATCCATGGGGCGGACCCCCTTGAAGCTAAGGGGTTCTTATACATTAAATTATCGTCAGACGAGCATATTTGTATACCTTATTTGTGACACTGACAGGACACAAATTGGTGTTGGGTCAAGTGGGCGGAGCCCCCAGAAACTCAGAGGCTTTATACATTAAATTATCGTCAGATGTGCTTATTTTTAATACCTTTTTTGCGACACTGGCAGGTCACAAATTGGTGTTGGGTCCAGAAGGCGGAGCCCCCGGAAGCTTAGGGGTTTTGGGCAATAAATAACAGTCAGATGAGAATATTTGTATATGTTATTTGTGACACTGGCAGGACACAAATTGATGTTGGGTCCAGGGGGCGGAGCCCCCAGAAGCTCAGAGGCTTTATACATTAAATTGTCGTCAGATGTGCTTATTTCTTACCTTTTTTGTGACACTGGCAGGTCACGAAATGGTGTTGGGTGTACTGGGGGCGGAGCCCCCGGAAGCTCAGAGCCTTATACATTAAATTATCGTTAGATGAGCATATTTTGATATCTATGTGTGACACTGGCAAGTCACGAATTGGTTTAGGGTCCAGGGGGCGGAGCCCCCGGAAGCACAGGGGTTTTGGGCAATAAATAACGGTCAGATGAGCATATTTCTTTTATCTATTTGTGACACTGGCAGGACCCAATTTGGTGTTGGGTCCAGGGGGCGGAGCCCCCGGAAGCTTAGGGGTTTTAGGCAATAAATAACGGTCAGATGAGCATATTTTTATACGTTATTTGTGACATTGGCAGGACACAAATTGACGTTGGGTCCAGGGGGCGGAGCCCCCAGAAGCTCAGAGGCTCTATACATTAAATTATCGTGAGATGTGCTTATTTCTTACCTTTTTTGTGACATTGGCAGGTCACGAATTGGTGTGGGGTGTACAGGGGGCGGAGCCCCCGGAAGCACAGGGGTTTTGGGCAATAAAGAACGGTCAGATGAGCATATTTTTATACGTTATTTGTGACATTGGCAGGACACAAATTGATGTTGGGTCCAGGGGGTGGAGCTCCTGGAAGCTATGGGGTTTTGGGCAATAAATAACGGTCAGATGAGCATTTTTTTAATATCTATTTGAGACACTGGCAGGACACAAATTGATGTTGGGTCCAGGGGGCGGAGCCCCAGAAGCTCAGAGGCTTTATACATTAAATTATCGTCAGATGTGCTTATTTCTTACCTTTGTTGTGACACTGGCAGGTCACGAAATGGTGTGGGGTGTACTGGGGGCGGAGCCCCTGGAAGCTCAGAGCCCTATACATTAAATTATCGTTAGATGAGCATATTTTGATATCTATGTGTGACACTGGCAAGTCACGAATTGGTGTGGGGTCCAGGGGGCGGAGCCCGAAGAAGCTAAGGGGTTCTATACATTAAATTATCGTCAGACGAGTATATTTTTATACTTTATTTGTGTCACTGGCAGGTCACAAATTGGTGTTGGGTGCAGAGGGCGTAGCCCCCAGAAGCTCAGTTGCTTTATACATTAAATTATCGTCAGATGTGCTTATTTGTTACCTTTTTTGTGACACTGGCAGGTCACAAATTGGTGTGAGTTCCAGGGGGCTGAGCCCCTGGAAGCACAGGGGTTTTGGGCAATAAATAACAGTCAGATGAGCATATTTTTTTAAATCTATTTATGACACTGGCAGGACACAAATTGGTGTTGAGTCCAGGGGGCGGAAGCCCCGGAAGCTAAAGGGTTTTGGGCAATAAATAACGGGAAGATGAGCATATTTTATATCTATTTGTGACACTGGCAGGTCACGAAAGGGTGTTGGGTGTACTGGGGGCGGAGCCCCGGAATTTTAGAGCCTTATACATTAAATTATCGTTAGATGAGCATATTTTGATATCTATGTGTGACACTGGCAAGTCACGAATTGGTTTAGGGTCCAGGGGGCGGAGCCCCCGGAAACACAGGGGTTTTGGGCAATAAATAACGGTCAGATGAGCATATTTCTTTTATCTATTTGTGACACTGGCAGGACCCAATTTGGTGTTGGGTCCGGGGGGGCATGGAAGCTTAGGTGTTTTGGGCAATAAATAACGGTCAGATGAGCATATTTTTATACGTTATTTGTGATATTGGCAGGACACAAATTGATGTTGGGTCCAGGCGGCGGAGCCCCCAGAAGCTCAGAGGCTCTAGACATTAAATTATCGTCAGATGTGCTTATTTCTTATCTTTTTTTGTGACACTGGCAGGTCACGAATTGGTGTGGCGTGTACAGGGGGCGGAGCCCCCGGAAGCACAGGGGTTTTGGGCAATAAATAACGGTGAGATGAGCATATTTCTTTTATCTATTTCTGACACTTGCAGGACACAAATTGGTGTTGGGTCCGAGGGGCGGAGCCCCCGGAAGCTTAGGGGTTTTGGGCAATAAAGAACGGTCAGATGAGCATATTTTTATACGTTATTTGTGACATTGGCAAGACACAAATTGATGTTGGGTCCAGGGGGCGGAGCCCCCGGAAGCTATGAGGTTTTGGGCAATAAATAACGGTCAGATGAGCATTTTTTAAATATCTATTTGAGACACTGGCAGGACACAAATTGGTGTTGGATCCAGGGGGCGGAGCCCCAAAAAGCTAAAGGGTTCTATATATTAAATTATCGTCAGACAAGCATATTTTATACTTTATTTGTGACACTGGCAGGACACAAATTGATGTTGGGTCCAGGGGACGGAGCCCCCATAAGCTCAGAGGCTTTTTACATTAAATTATCGTCAGATGTGCTTATTTCTTACCTTTTTTGTGACACTGGCAGGTCACGGATTGGTGTTGGATCCATGGGGCGGACCCCCTTGAAGCTAAGGGGTTCTTATACATTAAATTATCGTCAGACGAGCATATTTGTATACCTTATTTGTGACACTGACAGGACACAAATTGGTGTTGGGTCAAGTGGGCGGAGCCCCCAGAAACTCAGAGGCTTTATACATTAAATTATCGTCAGATGTGCTTATTTTTAATACCTTTTTTGCGACACTGGCAGGTCACAAATTGGTGTTGGGTCCAGAAGGCGGAGCCCCCGGAAGCTTAGGGGTTTTGGGCAATAAATAACAGTCAGATGAGAATATTTGTATATGTTATTTGTGACACTGGCAGGACACAAATTGATGTTGGGTCCAGGGGGCGGAGCCCCCAGAAGCTCAGAGGCTTTATACATTAAATTGTCGTCAGATGTGCTTATTTCTTACCTTTTTTGTGACACTGGCAGGTCACGAAATGGTGTTGGGTGTACTGGGGGCGGAGCCCCCGGAAGCTCAGAGCCTTATACATTAAATTATCGTTAGATGAGCATATTTTGATATCTATGTGTGACACTGGCAAGTCACGAATTGGTTTAGGGTCCAGGGGGCGGAGCCCCCGGAAGCACAGGGGTTTTGGGCAATAAATAACGGTCAGATGAGCATATTTCTTTTATCTATTTGTGACACTGGCAGGACCCAATTTGGTGTTGGGTCCAGGGGGCGGAGCCCCCGGAAGCTTAGGGGTTTTAGGCAATAAATAACGGTCAGATGAGCATATTTTTATACGTTATTTGTGACATTGGCAGGACACAAATTGACGTTGGGTCCAGGGGGCGGAGCCCCCAGAAGCTCAGAGGCTCTATACATTAAATTATCGTCAGATGTGCTTATTTCTTACCTTTTTTGTGACATTGGCAGGTCACGAATTGGTGTGGGGTGTACAGGGGGCGGAGCCCCCGGAAGCACAGGGGTTTTGGGCAATAAAGAACGGTCAGATGAGCATATTTTTATACGTTATTTGTGACATTGGCAGGACACAAATTGATGTTGGGTCCAGGGGGTGGAGCTCCTGGAAGCTATGGGGTTTTGGGCAATAAATAACGGTCAGATGAGCATTTTTTTAATATCTATTTGAGACACTGGCAGGACACAAATTGATGTTGGGTCCAGGGGGCGGAGCCCCAGAAGCTCAGAGGCTTTATACATTAAATTATCGTCAGATGTGCTTATTTCTTACCTTTGTTGTGACACTGGCAGGTCACGAAATGGTGTGGGGTGTACTGGGGGCGGAGCCCCTGGAAGCTCAGAGCCCTATACATTAAATTATCGTTAGATGAGCATATTTTGATATCTATGTGTGACACTGGCAAGTCACGAATTGGTGTGGGGTCCAGGGGGCGGAGCCCGAAGAAGCTAAGGGGTTCTATACATTAAATTATCGTCAGACGAGTATATTTTTATACTTTATTTGTGTCACTGGCAGGTCACAAATTGGTGTTGGGTGCAGAGGGCGTAGCCCCCAGAAGCTCAGTTGCTTTATACATTAAATTATCGTCAGATGTGCTTATTTGTTACCTTTTTTGTGACACTGGCAGGTCACAAATTGGTGTGAGTTCCAGGGGGCTGAGCCCCTGGAAGCACAGGGGTTTTGGGCAATAAATAACAGTCAGATGAGCATATTTTTTTTAATCTATTTATGACACTGGCAGGACACAAATTGGTGTTGAGTCCAGGGGGCGGAAGCCCCGGAAGCTAAAGGGTTTTGGGCAATAAATAACGGGAAGATGAGCATATTTTATATCTATTTGTGACACTGGCAGGTCACGAAAGGGTGTTGGGTGTACTGGGGGCGGAGCCCCGGAATTTTAGAGCCTTATACATTAAATTATCGTTAGATGAGCATATTTTGATATCTATGTGTGACACTGGCAAGTCACGAATTGGTTTAGGGTCCAGGGGGCGGAGCCCCCGGAAACACAGGGGTTTTGGGCAATAAATAACGGTCAGATGAGCATATTTCTTTTATCTATTTGTGACACTGGCAGGACCCAATTTGGTGTTGGGTCCGGGGGGGCATGGAAGCTTAGGTGTTTTGGGCAATAAATAACGGTCAGATGAGCATATTTTTATACGTTATTTGTGATATTGGCAGGACACAAATTGATGTTGGGTCCAGGCGGCGGAGCCCCCAGAAGCTCAGAGGCTCTAGACATTAAATTATCGTCAGATGTGCTTATTTCTTATCTTTTTTTGTGACACTGGCAGGTCACGAATTGGTGTGGCGTGTACAGGGGGCGGAGCCCCCGGAAGCACAGGGGTTTTGGGCAATAAATAACGGTGAGATGAGCATATTTCTTTTATCTATTTCTGACACTTGCAGGACACAAATTGGTGTTGGGTCCGAGGGGCGGAGCCCCCGGAAGCTTAGGGGTTTTGGGCAATAAAGAACGGTCAGATGAGCATATTTTTATACGTTATTTGTGACATTGGCAAGACACAAATTGATGTTGGGTCCAGGGGGCGGAGCCCCCGGAAGCTATGAGGTTTTGGGCAATAAATAACGGTCAGATGAGCATTTTTTAAATATCTATTTGAGACACTGGCAGGACACAAATTGGTGTTGGATCCAGGGGGCGGAGCCCCAAAAAGCTAAAGGGTTCTATATATTAAATTATCGTCAGACAAGCATATTTTATACTTTATTTGTGACACTGGCAGGACACAAATTGATGTTGGGTCCAGGGGACGGAGCCCCCATAAGCTCAGAGGCTTTTTACATTAAATTATCGTCAGATGTGCTTATTTCTTACCTTTTTTGTGACACTGGCAGGTCACGGATTGGTGTTGGATCCATGGGGCGGACCCCCTTGAAGCTAAGGGGTTCTTATACATTAAATTATCGTCAGACGAGCATATTTGTATACCTTATTTGTGACACTGACAGGACACAAATTGGTGTTGGGTCAAGTGGGCGGAGCCCCCAGAAACTCAGAGGCTTTATACATTAAATTATCGTCAGATGTGCTTATTTTTAATACCTTTTTTGCGACACTGGCAGGTCACAAATTGGTGTTGGGTCCAGAAGGCGGAGCCCCCGGAAGCTTAGGGGTTTTGGGCAATAAATAACAGTCAGATGAGAATATTTGTATATGTTATTTGTGACACTGGCAGGACACAAATTGATGTTGGGTCCAGGGGGCGGAGCCCCCAGAAGCTCAGAGGCTTTATACATTAAATTGTCGTCAGATGTGCTTATTTCTTACCTTTTTTGTGACACTGGCAGGTCACGAAATGGTGTTGGGTGTACTGGGGGCGGAGCCCCCGGAAGCTCAGAGCCTTATACATTAAATTATCGTTAGATGAGCATATTTTGATATCTATGTGTGACACTGGCAAGTCACGAATTGGTTTAGGGTCCAGGGGGCGGAGCCCCCGGAAGCACAGGGGTTTTGGGCAATAAATAACGGTCAGATGAGCATATTTCTTTTATCTATTTGTGACACTGGCAGGACCCAATTTGGTGTTGGGTCCAGGGGGCGGAGCCCCCGGAAGCTTAGGGGTTTTAGGCAATAAATAACGGTCAGATGAGCATATTTTTATACGTTATTTGTGACATTGGCAGGACACAAATTGACGTTGGGTCCAGGGGGCGGAGCCCCCAGAAGCTCAGAGGCTCTATACATTAAATTATCGTCAGATGTGCTTATTTCTTACCTTTTTTGTGACATTGGCAGGTCACGAATTGGTGTGGGGTGTACAGGGGGCGGAGCCCCCGGAAGCACAGGGGTTTTGGGCAATAAAGAACGGTCAGATGAGCATATTTTTATACGTTATTTGTGACATTGGCAGGACACAAATTGATGTTGGGTCCAGGGGGTGGAGCTCCTGGAAGCTATGGGGTTTTGGGCAATAAATAACGGTCAGATGAGCATTTTTTTAATATCTATTTGAGACACTGGCAGGACACAAATTGATGTTGGGTCCAGGGGGCGGAGCCCCAGAAGCTCAGAGGCTTTATACATTAAATTATCGTCAGATGTGCTTATTTCTTACCTTTGTTGTGACACTGGCAGGTCACGAAATGGTGTGGGGTGTACTGGGGGCGGAGCCCCTGGAAGCTCAGAGCCCTATACATTAAATTATCGTTAGATGAGCATATTTTGATATCTATGTGTGACACTGGCAAGTCACGAATTGGTGTGGGGTCCAGGGGGCGGAGCCCGAAGAAGCTAAGGGGTTCTATACATTAAATTATCGTCAGACGAGTATATTTTTATACTTTATTTGTGTCACTGGCAGGTCACAAATTGGTGTTGGGTGCAGAGGGCGTAGCCCCCAGAAGCTCAGTTGCTTTATACATTAAATTATCGTCAGATGTGCTTATTTGTTACCTTTTTTGTGACACTGGCAGGTCACAAATTGGTGTGAGTTCCAGGGGGCTGAGCCCCTGGAAGCACAGGGGTTTTGGGCAATAAATAACAGTCAGATGAGCATATTTTTTTAAATCTATTTATGACACTGGCAGGACACAAATTGATGTTGAGTCCAGGGGGCGGAAGCCCCGGAAGCTAAAGGGTTTTGGGCAATAAATAACGGGAAGATGAGCATATTTTATATCTATTTGTGACACTGGCAGGTCACGAAAGGGTGTTGGGTGTACTGGGGGCGGAGCCCCGGAATTTTAGAGCCTTATACATTAAATTATCGTTAGATGAGCATATTTTGATATCTATGTGTGACACTGGCAAGTCACGAATTGGTTTAGGGTCCAGGGGGCGGAGCCCCCGGAAACACAGGGGTTTTGGGCAATAAATAACGGTCAGATGAGCATATTTCTTTTATCTATTTGTGACACTGGCAGGACCCAATTTGGTGTAGGGTCCGGGGGGGCATGGAAGCTTAGGTGTTTTGGGCAATAAATAACGGTCAGATGAGCATATTTTTATACGTTATTTGTGATATTGGCAGGACACAAATTGATGTTGGGTCCAGGCGGCGCAGCCCCCAGAAGCTCAGAGGCTCTAGACATTAAATTATCGTCAGATGTGCTTATTTCTTATCTTTTTTTGTGACACTGGCAGGTCACGAATTGGTGTGGCGTGTACAGGGGGCGGAGCCCCCGGAAGCACAGGGGTTTTGGGCAATAAATAACGGTGAGATGAGCATATTTCTTTTATCTATTTCTGACACTTGCAGGACACAAATTGGTGTTGGGTCCGAGGGGCGGAGCCCCCGGAAGCTTAGGGGTTTTGGGCAATAAAGAACGGTCAGATGAGCATATTTTTATACGTTATTTGTGACATTGGCAAGACACAAATTGATGTTGGGTCCAGGGGGCGGAGCCCCCGGAAGCTATGAGGTTTTGGGCAATAAATAACGGTCAGATGAGCATTTTTTAAATATCTATTTGAGACACTGGCAGGACACAAATTGGTGTTGGATCCAGGGGGCGGAGCCCCAAAAAGCTAAAGGGTTCTATATATTAAATTATCGTCAGACAAGCATATTTTATACTTTATTTGTGACACTGGCAGGACACAAATTGATGTTGGGTCCAGGGGACGGAGCCCCCATAAGCTCAGAGGCTTTTTACATTAAATTATCGTCAGATGTGCTTATTTCTTACCTTTTTTGTGACACTGGCAGGTCACGGATTGGTGTTGGATCCATGGGGCGGACCCCCTTGAAGCTAAGGGGTTCTTATACATTAAATTATCGTCAGACGAGCATATTTGTATACCTTATTTGTGACACTGACAGGACACAAATTGGTGTTGGGTCAAGTGGGCGGAGCCCCCAGAAACTCAGAGGCTTTATACATTAAATTATCGTCAGATGTGCTTATTTTTAATACCTTTTTTGCGACACTGGCAGGTCACAAATTGGTGTTGGGTCCAGAAGGCGGAGCCCCCGGAAGCTTAGGGGTTTTGGGCAATAAATAACAGTCAGATGAGAATATTTGTATATGTTATTTGTGACACTGGCAGGACACAAATTGATGTTGGGTCCAGGGGGCGGAGCCCCCAGAAGCTCAGAGGCTTTATACATTAAATTATCGTCAGATGTGCTTATTTCTTACCTTTTTTGTGACACTGGCAGGTCACGAAATGCTGTTGGGTGTACTGGGGGCGGAGCCCCCGGAAGCTCAGAGCCTCATACATTAAATTATCGTTAGATGAGCATATTTTGATATCTATGTGTGGCACTGGCAAGTCACGAATTGGTGTTGGGTCCAGGGGGCGGAGCCCCCAGAAGCTTAGGGGTTTTGGGCAATAAATAACGGTCAGATGAGCATATTTTTATACGTTATTTGTGACATTGGCAGGACACAAATTGATGTTGGGTCCAGGGGGCGGAGCCCTCAGAAGCTTAGAGGCTCTATAAATTAAATTATCGTCAGATGTGCTTATTTCTTACCTTTTTTTTTTACACTGGCAGGTCACGAATTGGTGTGGGGTGTACAGGGGGCGGAGCAATAAATAACGGTCAGATGAGCATATTTCTTTTATCTATTTCTGACACTTGCAGGACACAAATTGGTGTTGGGTCCGAGGGGCGGAGCCCCCGGAAGCTTAGGGGTTTTGGGCAATAAAGAACGGTCAGATGAGCATATTTTTATACGTTATTTGTGACATTGGCAAGACACAAATTGATGTTGGGTCCAGGGGGCGGAGCCCCCGGAAGCTATGAGGTTTTGGGCAATAAATAACGGTCAGATGAGCATTTTTTAAATATCTGTTTGAGACACTGGCAGGACACAAATTGGTGTTGGATCCAGGGGGCGGAGCCCCAAAAATTAAAGGGTTCTATATATTAAATTATCGTCAGACGAGCATATTTTATACTTTATTTGTGACACTGGCAGGACACAAATTGATGTTGGGTCCAGGGGACGGAGCCCCCATAAGCTCAGAGGCTTTTTACATTAAATTATCGTCAGATGTGCTTATTTCTTACCTTTTTTGTGACACTGGCAGGTCACGGATTGGTGTTGGATCCATGGGGCGGAGCCCCTTGAAGCTAAGGGGTTCTTATACATTAAATTATCGTCAGACGAGCAAATTTGTATATCTTATTTGTGACACTGACAGGACACAAATTGGTGTTGGGTCAAGTGGGCGGAGCCCTCAGAAACTCAGAGGCTTTATACATTAAATTATCGTCAGATGTGCTTATTTTTAATACCTTTTTTGCGACACTGGCAGGTCACAAATTGGTGTTGGGTCCAGAAGGCGGAGCCCCCGGAAGCTTAGGGGTTTTGGGCAATAAATAACAGTCAGATGAGAATATTTGTATACGTTATTTGTGACACTGGCAGGACACAAATTGATGTTGGGTCCAGGGGGCGGAGCCCCCAGAAGCTCAGAGGCTTTATACATTAAATTATCGTCAGATGTGCTTATTTCTTACCTTTTTGTGACACTGGCAGGTCACGAAATGGTGTTGGGTGTACTGGGGGCGGAGCCCCCGGAAGCTCAGAGCCTCATTCATTAAATTATCGTTAGATGAGCATATTTTGATATCTATGTGTGGCACTGGCAAGTCACGAATTGGTGTTGGGTCCAGGGGGCGGAGCCCCCAGAAGCTTAGGGGTTTTGGGCAATAAATAACGGTCAGATGAGCATATTTTTATACGTTATTTGTGACATTGGCAGGACACAAATTGATGTTGGGTCCAGGGGGCGGAGCCCTCAGAAGCTTAGAGGCTCTATAAATTAAATTATCGTCAGATGTGCTTATTTCTTACCTTTTTTTTTACACTGGCAGGTCACGAATTGGTGTGGGGTGTACAGGGGGCGGAGCCCCCGGAAGCACAGGGGTTTTGGGCAATAAATAACGGTCAGATGAGCATATTTTTATACGTTTGTTGTGACATTGGCAGGACACAAATTGATGTTGGGTCCAGGGGGCGGAGCCCTCAGAAGCTTAGAGGCTCTATAAATTAAATTATCGTCAGATGTGCTTATTTCTTACCTTTTTTGTGACACTGGCAAGTCAAGAATTGGTGTGGGGTCCAGGGGGCGGAGCCCGAAGAAGCTAAGGGGTTCTATACATTAAATTATCGTCAGACGAGTATATTTTTATACTTTATTTGTGTCACTGGCAGGTCACAAATTAGTGTTGGGTGCAGAGGGCGTAGCCCCCAAAAGCTCAGTTGCTTTATACATTAAATTATCGTCAGATGTGCTTATTTCTTACCTTTTTTGTGACACTGGCAGGTCACAAATTGGTGTGAGTTCCAGGGGGCGGAGCCCTTGGAAGCACAGGGGTTTTGGGCAATAAATAACAGTCAGATGAGCATATTTTTTTTAATCTATTTATGACACTGGCAGGACACAAATCGGTGTTGGGTCCAGGGGGCGGAAGCCCCGGAAGCTAAGGGGTTTTGGGCAATAAATAACGGGAAGATGAGCATATTTTATATCTATTTGTGACACTGGCAGGTCACGAAATGGTGTTGGGTGTACTGGGGGGCGGAGCCCCGGAAGCTCAGAGCCTTATACATTAAATTATCGTCAGATGTGCTTATTTTTAATACCTTTTTTGTGACACTGGCAGGTCACGAAATGGTGTTGGGTGTACTGGGGGCGGAGCCCCCGGAAGCTCAGAGCCTCATACATTAAATTATCGTTAGATGAGCATATTTGTATATCTTATTTGTGACACTGACAGGACACAAATTGGTGTTGGGTCAAGTGGGCGGAGCCCTCAGAAACTCAGAGGCTTTATACATTAAATTATCGTCAGATGTGCTTATTTCTTACCTTTTTTGTGACACTGGCAAGTCAAGAATTGGTGTGGGGTCCAGGGGGCGGAGCCCGAAGAAGCTAAGGGGTTCTATACATTAAATTATCGTCAGACGAGCAAATTTGTATATCTTATTTGTGACACTGACAGGACACAAATTGGTGTTGGGTCAAGTGGGCGGAGCCCTCAGAAACTCAGAGGCTTTATACATTAAATTATCGTCAGATGTGCTTATTTTTAATACCTTTTTTGCGACACTGGCAGGTCACAAATTGGTTTAGGGTCCAGGGGGCGAAGCCCCCGGAAGCACAGGGGTTTTGGGCAATAAATAACGGTCAGATGAGCATATTTCTTTTATCTATTTGTGACACTGGCAGGACACAAATTGGTGTTGGGTCCAGGGGGCGGAGCCCCCAGAAGCTTAGGGGTTTTGGGCAATAAATAACGGTCAGATGAGCATATTTTTATACGTTATTTGTGACATTGGCAGGACACAAATTGATGTTGGGTCCAGGGGGCGGAGCCCTCAGAAGCTTAGAGGCTCTATAAATTAAATTATCGTCAGATGTGCTTATTTTTTACCTTTTTTTTTACACTGGCAGGTCACGAATTGGTGTGGGGTGTACAGGGGGCGGAGCCCCCGGAAGCACAGGGGTTTTGGGCAATAAATAACGGTCAGATGAGCATATTTTTATACGTTTTTTGTGACATTGGCAGGAATCAAATTGATGTTGGGTCCAGGGGGCGGAGCCCTCAGAAGCTTAGAGGCTCTATAAATTAAATTATTGTCAGATGTGCTTATTTCTTACCTTTTTTGTGACACTGGCAAGTCACGAATTGGTGTGGGGTCCAGGGGGCGCAGCCCGAAGAAGCTAAGGGGTTCTATACATTAAATTATCGTCAGACGAGTATATTTTTATACTTTATTTGTGTCACTGGCAGGACACAAATTGATGTTGGGTCCAGGGGACGGAGCCCCCATAAGCTCAGAGGCTTGTTACATTAAATTATCGTCAGATGTGCTCATTTTATACTTTATTTGTGACACTGGCAAGTCACGAATTAGTCCAGGAGTCGGAGCCCCCGGAAGCACAGGGGTTTTGGGCAATAAATAACGGTCAGATGACAATATATTTTTTATCTATTTGTAACACAGGCAGGACACAAATTGGTGTTGGGTCCAGGGGGCGGAGCCCCCGGAAGCTAACTGGTTTTGGGCAATAAATAACGGTCAGATGAGCATATTTTTATACGTTATTTTTGACATTGGCAGAACAAAAATTGATGTTGGGTCCAGGGGGCGGAGCCCCCAGAAGCCCAGAGGCTCTATACATGAAATTATCTTCAGATGTGCTTATTTCTTACCTTTTTTGTGACACTGGCAGGTCACGAATTGGTGTGGGGTGTACGGGGGGCGGAGCCCCAGGAAGCTAAGGGGTTTTGGGCAATAAATAACGGTCAGATGAGCATATTTTTATGTTTATTTGTGACACTGGGAGGACACAAATAGGTGTTCGATCCAGGGGGCGGAGCCCCAAGAAGCTAAGGGGTTCTATACATTAAATTATCGTCAGATGAGCATATTTTATACTTTATTTGTTTCACTGGCAGGTCAAAAATTATTGTTGGATCCAGGGGCCGGAGCCCTAAGAAGCTTAGGGGTTCTATACATTAAATTATCGTCAGACTAGCATATTTTATACTTTATTTGTGTCACTGGCAGGTCACAAATTGGTGTTGGATCCAGGGGGTGGAGCCCCAAAAAGCTAAAGGGTTCTATATATTAAATTATTGTCAGACGAGCATATTTTATACTTTATTTGTGACACTGGCAGGATACAAATTGGTGTTGGGTCCATGGGGCGGAGCCCCCGGAAGCTAACGGGTTTTGGGCAATAAATAACGGTCAGATGAGCATATTTTTATACGTTATTTGTGACATTGGCAGAACAAAAATTGATGTTGGGTCCAGGGGGCGGAGCCCCCAGAAGCCCAGAGGCTCTATACATGAAATTATCTTCAGATGTGCTTATTTCTTACCTTTTTTATGACACTGGCAGGTCACGAATTGGTGTGGGGTGTACGGGGGGCGGAGCCCCAGGAAGCTAAGGGGTTTTGGGCAATAAATAACGGTCAGATGAGCATATTTTTATGTTTATTTGTGACACTGGGAGGACACAAATAGGTGTTCGATCCAGGGGGCGGAGCCCCAAGAAGCTAAGGGGTTCTATACATTAAATTATCGTCAGATGAGCATATTTTATACTTTATTTGTTTCACTGGCAGGTCACAAATTGTTGTTGGATCCAGGGGCCGGAGCCCTAAGAAGCTTAGGGGTTCTATACATTAAATTATCGTCAGACTAGCATATTTTATACTTTATTTGTGTCACTGGCAGGTCACAAATTGGTGTTGGATCCAGGGGGTGGAGCCCCAAAAAGCTAAAGGGTTCTATATATTAAATTATTGTCAGACGAGCATATTTTATACTTTATTTGTGACACTGGCAGAATACAAATTGGTGTTGGGTCCAGGGGGCGGAGCCCCCAGAAGCTAACGGGTTTTGGGCAATAAATAACGGTCAGATGAGCATATTTTTATACGTTATTTGTGACATTGGCAGAACAAAAATTGATGTTGGGTCCAGGGGGCGGAGCCCCCAGAAGCCCAGAGGCTCTATACATGAAATTATCTTCAGATGTGCTTATTTATTACCTTTTTGTGACACTGGCAGGTCACGAATTGGTGTGCGTGTACGGGGGGCGGAGCCCCAGGAAGCTAAGGGGTTTTGGGCAATAATTAACGGTCAGATGAGCATATTTTAATGTTTATTTGTGACACTGGGAGGACACAAATAGGTGTTCGATCCAGGGGGCGGAGCCCGAAGAAGCTAAGGGGTTCTATACATTAAATTATCGTCAGATGAGCATATTTTATACTTTATTTGTTTCACTGGCAGGTCACAAATTGTTGTTGGATCCAGGGGCCGGAGCCCTAAGAAGCTTAGGGGTTCTATACATTAAATTATCGTCAGACTAGCATATTTTATACTTCATTTGTGTCACTGGCAGGTCACAAATTGGTGTTGGGTGCGGGGCCGGAGCCCCCAGAAACTCAGGGGTTCTATACATTAAATTATCGTCAGACGAGCATATTTTATACTTTATTTGTGACACTGGCAGGACACAAATTGATGTTGGGTCCAGGGGACGGAGCCCCCATAAGCTCAGAGGCTTGTTACATTAAATTATCGTCAGACGAGCATATGTTATACTTTATTTGTGACACTGGCAGGACACAAATTGTTGTTGGATCCAGGGGCCGGAGCCCTAAGAAGCTTAGGGGTTCTATACATTAAATTATCGTCAGACTAGCATATTTTTTACTTCATTTGTGTCACTGGCAGGTCACAAATTGGTGTTGGGTGCGGGGCCGGAGCCCCCAGAAACTCAGGGGTTCTATACATTAAATTATCGTCAGACGAGCTTATTTTATACTTTATTTGTGACACTGGCAAGTCACGAATTGGTCCAGGGGGCAGAGCCCCCGGAAGCACAGGGGTTTTGGGCAATAAATAACGGTCAGATGAGCATATTTTTGAAAATCTATTTGTGACACTGGCGGACACAAATTGGTGTTGGGTCCAGGGGGCGGAGCCCCCGGAAGCTAAGGGCTTTTGGGCAATAAATTATCGTAAGACGAGCATATTTTATACTTTATTTGTGTCACTGGCAGGTCAGGGGTTTTGGGCAAAAAATAACTGTCAGATGACAATATATTTTTTATCTATTTGTGACACAGGCAGGATACAAATTGGTGTTGGGTCCAGGGGGCAGAGCCCCCGGAAGCTAACGGGTTTTGGGCAATAAATAACGGTCAGATGAGCATATTTTTATACGTTATTTGTGACATTGGCAGAACAAAAATTGATGTTGGGTCCAGGGGGCGGATCCCCCAGAAGCTCAGAGACTCTATACATGAAATTATCTTAAGATGTGCTTATTTCTTACCTTTTTTGTGACACTGGCAGGTCACGAATTGGTGTGGGGTGTACGGGGGGCGGAGCCCCAGGAAGCTAAGGGGTTTTGGGCAATAAATAACGGTCAGATGAGCATATTTTTATATTTATTTGACACTGGCAGGACACAAATTGTTGTTGGATCCAGGGGGCGGAGCCCCCGGAAGCTAAGGGCTTTTGGGCAATAAATTATCGTAAGACGAGCATATTTTATACTTTATTTGTGTCACTGGCAGGTCACAAATTAATGTTGGGTGCAGGGCCGGAGCCCCCAGAAACTCAGGGGTTTTATACATTAAATTATCGTCAGATGTGCATATTTTATACTTTATTTGTGACACTGGGAAGCACAGGGGTTTTGGGCAATAAATAATGGTCAGATGAGCATATTTTTTAAAATCTATTTGTGACACTGGCAGGACACAAATTGGTGTTGGGTCCAGGGGGCGGAGTCCCCGGAAGCTAAGGGCTTTTGGGCAATAAATAACGGTCGGATGAGCATATTTGTATACCTTCTTTGTGACACTGGCAGGACACAAATTGATATTGGGTCCAGGGAGCGGAGCCCCCAGAAGCTCAGAGGCTTTATACATTAAATTATCGTCAGATGTGCTTATTTATAACCTTTTTTGCGACACTGGCAGATCACAAATTGGTGTTGGGTCCAGGAGGCGGAGCCTCCGGAAGCTTAGGGGTTTTGGGCAATAAATAACAGTCAGATGAGAATATTTTTATACGTTATTTGTGACACTGGCAGGACACAAATTGATGTTGGGTCCAGGGGGCGGAGCCCCCAGAAGCTCAGAGGCTTTATACATTAAATTATCGTCAGATGTGCTTATTTCTTACCTTTTTTGTGACACTGGCAGGTCACGAAATGGTGTGGGGTGTTTTGGGGGCGGAGCCCCCGGAAGCTCGGAGCCTTATACATTAAATTATCGTTAGATGAGCATATTTTGATATCTATGTGTGACACTGGCAAGTCACGAATTGGTGTGGGGTCCAGGGGGCGGAGCGCGAAGAAGCTAAGGGGTTCTATACGTTAAATTATCGTCAGACGAGTATATTTTTATACTTTATTTGTGTCACTGGCAGGTCACAAATTGGTGTTGGGTGCAGAGGGCGTAGCCCCCAGAAGCTCAGTTGCTTTATACATTAAATTATCGTCAGATGTGCTTATTTCTTATCTTTTTTGTGACACTGGCTGGTCACGAATTGGTGTGGGTTCCAGGGGGCGGAGCCTCTGGAAGCAAAGGGGTTTTGGGCAATAAATAACAGTCAGATAAGCATATTTTTTTAAATCTATTTATGACACTGGCAGGACACAAATTGGTGTTGGGTCCAGGGGGCGGAGCCCCCGGGAGCTAAGGGGTTTTGGGCAATAAATAACGGGAAGATGAGCATATTTTATATCTATTTTTGACACTGGCAGGACACAAATTGGTGTTTGATCAAGGGGGCGGAGCCCCCAGAAGCTAAGGGGTTCTAAACAATAAATTATTGTCAGACGAGTATATTTTATACTTTGTTTGTGAAACTGGCAGGTCACGAATTGGTGTGGGCTGGACAGAGGGCGGAGCCCCCGGAAGGTAAGAGGTTTTGGGCAATTAATAACGGTCAGATGAGCATATTCTTTTTTGTATCTATTTGTGACACTGGCAGGACAAAAATTCGTGTTGGGTCCAGGGGGCGGAGCCCCCGGAAGCTTAGGGGTTTTGGGCAATAAATGACGGGCAGATGAGCTTATTTTTATACGTTATTTGTGACATTGGCAGGACACAAATTGATGTTGGGTCCAGGGGGCGGAGCCCCCAGAAGCTCAGAGGCTTTATACATTAAATTATCGTCAGATGTGCTTATTTATAACCTTTTTTGCGACACTGGCAGGTCAAAAATTGGTGTTGGGTCCAGAAGGCGGAGTCCCCGGAAGCTTAGGGGTTTTGGGCAATAAATAACAGTCAGATTATAATATGTGTATACGTTAATTATGACACTGGCAGGACACAAATTGATGTTGGGTCCAGGGGGCGGAGCCCCCGGAAGCTCAGAGCCTTATACATTAAATTATCGTTAGATGAGCATATTTTGATATCTATGTGTGACACTGGCAAGTCACGAAATGGTGTTGGGTGTACTGGGGGCGGAGCCCCCGGAAACACAGGGGTTTTGGGCAATAAATAACGGTCAGATGAGCATATTTCTCTTATCTATTTGTGACACTGGCAGGACCCAATTTGGTGTTGGGTCCGGGGGGGCATGGAAGCTTAGGTGTTTTGGGCAATAAATAACGGTCAGATGAGCATATTTTTATACGTTATTTGTGATATTGGCAGGACACAAATTGATGTTGGGTCCAGGCGGCGGAGCCCCCAGAAGCTCAGAGGCTCTAGACATTAAATTATCGTCAGATGTGCTTATTTCTTATCTTTTTTTGTGACACTGGCAGGTCACGAATTGGTGTGGCGTGTACAGGGGGCGGAGCCCCCGGAAGCACAGGGGTTTTGGGCAATAAATAACGGTGAGATGAGCATATTTCTTTTATCTATTTCTGACACTTGCAGGACACAAATTGGTGTTGGGTCCGAGGGGCGGAGCCCCCGGAAGCTTAGGGGTTTTGGGCAATAAAGAACGGTCAGATGAGCATATTTTTATACGTTATTTGTGACATTGGCAAGACACAAATTGATGTTGGGTCCAGGGGGCGGAGCCCCCGGAAGCTATGAGGTTTTGGGAAATAAATAACGGTCAGATGAGCATTTTTTAAATATCTATTTGAGACACTGGCAGGACACAAATTGGTGTTGGATCCAGGGGGCGGAGCCCCAAAAAGCTAAAGGGTTCTATATATTAAATTATCGTCAGACGAGCATATTTTATACTTTATTTGTGACACTGGCAGGACACAAATTGATGTTGGGTCCAGGGGACGGAGCCCCCATAAGCTCAGAGGCTTTTTACATTAAATTATCGTCAGATGTGCTTATTTCTTACCTTTTTTGTGACACTGGCAGGTCACGGATTGGTGTTGGATCCATGGGGCGGAGCCCCTTGAAGCTAAGGGGTTCTTATACATTGTACATTAAATTATCGTCAGACGAGCATATTTGTATACCTTATTTGTGACACTGACAGGACACAAATTGGTGTTGGGTCAAGTGGGCGGAGCCCCCAGAAACTCAGAGGCTTTATACATTAAATTATCGTCAGATGTGCTTATTTTTAATACCTTTTTTGCGACACTGGCAGGTCACAAATTGGTGTTGGGTCCAGAAGGCGGAGCCCCCGGAAGCTTAGGGGTTTTGGGCAATAAATAACAGTCAGATGAGAATATTTGTATATGTTATTTGTGACACTGGCAGGACACAAATTGATGTTGGGTCCAGGGGGCGGAGCCCCCAGAAGCTCAGAGGCTTTATACATTAAATTATCGTCAGATGTGCTTATTTCTTACCTTTTTTGTGACACTGGCAGGTCACGAAATGCTGTTGGGTGTACTGGGGGCGGAGCCCCCGGAAGCTCAGAGCCTCATACATTAAATTATCGTTAGATGAGCATATTTTGATATCTATGTGTGGCACTGGCAAGTCACGAATTGGTGTTGGGTCCAGGGGGCGGAGCCCCCAGAAGCTTAGGGGTTTTGGGCAATAAATAACGGTCAGATGAGCATATTTTTATACGTTATTTGTGACATTGGCAGGACACAAATTGATGTTGGGTCCAGGGGGCGGAGCCCTCAGAAGCTTAGAGGCTCTATAAATTAAATTATCGTCAGATGTGCTTATTTCTTACCTTTTTTTTTACACTGGCAGGTCACGAATTGGTGTGGGGTGTACAGGGGGCGGAGCAATAAATAACGGTCAGATGAGCATATTTCTTTCATCTATTTCTGACACTTGCAGGACACAAATTGGTGTTGGGTCCGAGGGGCGGAGCCCCCGGAAGCTTAGGGGTTTTGGGCAATAAAGAACGGTCAGATGAGCATATTTTTATACGTTATTTGTGACATTGGCAAGACACAAATTGATGTTGGGTCCAGGGGGCGGAGCCCCCGGAAGCTATGAGGTTTTGGGCAATAAATAACGGTCAGATGAGCATTTTTTAAATATCTGTTTGAGACACTGGCAGGACACAAATTGGTGTTGGATCCAGGGGGCGGAGCCCCAAAAAGCTAAAGGGTTCTATATATTAAATTATCGTCAGACGAGCATATTTTATACTTTATTTGTGACACTGGCAGGACACAAATTGATGTTGGGTCCAGGGGGCGGAGCCCTCAGAAGCTTAGAGGCTCTATAAATTAAATTATCGTCAGATGTGCTTATTTCTTACCTTTTTTTTTACACTGGCAGGTCACGAATTGGTGTGGGGTGTACAGGGGGCGGAGCCCCCGGAAGCACAGGGGTTTTGGGCAATAAATAACGGTCAGATGAGCATATTTTTATACGTTTGTTGTGACATTGGCAGGACACAAATTGATGTTGGGTCCAGGGGGCGGAGCCCTCAGAAGCTTAGAGGCTCTATAAATTAAATTATCGTCAGATGTGCTTATTTCTTACCTTTTTTGTGACACTGGCAAGTCAAGAATTGGTGTGGGGTCCAGGGGGCGGAGCCCGAAGAAGCTAAGGGGTTCTATACATTAAATTATCGTCAGACGAGTATATTTTTATACTTTATTTGTGTCACTGGCAGGTCACAAATTAGTGTTGGGTGCAGAGGGCGTAGCCCCCAAAAGCTCAGTTGCTTTATACATTAAATTATCGTCAGATGTGCTTATTTCTTACCTTTTTTGTGACACTGGCAGGTCACAAATTGGTGTGAGTTCCAGGGGGCGGAGCCCTTGGAAGCACAGGGGTTTTGGGCAATAAATAACAGTCAGATGAGCATATTTTTATACGTTATTTGTGACATTGGCAAGACACAAATTGATGTTGGGTCCAGGGGGCGGAGCCCCCGGAAGCTATGAGGTTTTGGGCAATAAATAACGGTCAGATGAGCATTTTTTAAATATCTGTTTGAGACACTGGCAGGACACAAATTGGTGTTGGATCCAGGGGGCGGAGCCCCAAAAAGCTAAAGGGTTCTATATATTAAATTATCGTCAGACGAGCATATTTTATACTTTATTTGTGACACTGGCAGGACACAAATTGATGTTGGGTCCAGGGGACGGAGCCCCCATAAGCTCAGAGGCTTTTTACATTAAATTATCGTCAGATGTGCTTATTTCTTACCTTTTTTGTGACACTGGCAGGTCACGGATTGGTGTTGGATCCATGGGGCGGAGCCCCTTGAAGCTAAGGGGTTCTTATACATTAAATTATCGTCAGACGAGCATATTTGTATATCTTATTTGTGACACTGACAGGACACAAATTGGTGTTGGGTCAAGTGGGCGGAGCCCTCAGAAACTCAGAGGCTTTATACATTAAATTATCGTCAGATGTGCTTATTTTTAATACCTTTTTTGCGACACTGGCAGGTCACAAATTGGTGTTGGGTCCAGAAGGCGGAGCCCCCGGAAGCTTAGGGGTTTTGGGCAATAAATAACAGTCAGATGAGAATATTTGTATACGTTATTTGTGACACTGGCAGGACACAAATTGATGTTGGGTCCAGGGGGCGGAGCCCCCAGAAGCTCAGAGGCTTTATACATTAAATTATCGTCAGATGTGCTTATTTCTTACCTTTTTGTGACACTGGCAGGTCACGAAATGGTGTTGGGTGTACTGGGGGCGGAGCCCCCGGAAGCTCAGAGCCTCATTCATTAAATTATCGTTAGATGAGCATATTTTGATATCTATGTGTGGCACTGGCAAGTCACGAATTGGTGTTGGGTCCAGGGGGCGGAGCCCCCAGAAGCTTAGGGGTTTTGGGAAATAAATAACGGTCAGATGAGCATATTTTTATACGTTATTTGTGACATTGGCAGGACACAAATTGATGTTGGGTCCAGGGGGCGGAGCCCTCAGAAGCTTAGAGGCTCTATAAATTAAATTATCGTCAGATGTGCTTATTTCTTACCTTTTTTTTTACACTGGCAGGTCACGAATTGGTGTGGGGTGTACAGGGGGCGGAGCCCCCGGAAGCACAGGGGTTTTGGGCTATAAATAACGGTCAGATGAGCATATTTTTATACGTTTGTTGTGACATTGGCAGGACACAAATTGATGTTGGGTCCAGGGGGCGGAGCCCTCAGAAGCTTAGAGGCTCTATAAATTAAATTATCGTCAGATGTGCTTATTTCTTACCTTTTTTGTGACACTGGCAAGTCAAGAATTGGTGTGGGGTCCAGGGGGCGGAGCCCGAAGAAGCTAAGGGGTTCTATACATTAAATTATCGTCAGACGAGTATATTTTTATACTTTATTTGTGTCACTGGCAGGTCACAAATTAGTGTTGGGTGCAGAGGGCGTAGCCCCCAAAAGCTCAGTTGCTTTATACATTAAATTATCGTCAGATGTGCTTATTTCTTACCTTTTTTGTGACACTGGCAGGTCACAAATTGGTGTGAGTTCCAGGGGGCGGAGCCCTTGGAAGCACAGGGGTTTTGGGCAATAAATAACAGTCAGATGAGCATATTTTTTTAAATCTATTTATGACACTGGCAGGACACAAATCGGTGTTGGGTCCAGGGGGCGGAAGCCCCGGAAGCTAAGGGGTTTTGGGCAATAAATAACGGGAAGATGAGCATATTTTATATCTATTTGTGACACTGGCAGGTCACGAAATGGTGTTGGGTGTACTGGGGGGCGGAGCCCCGGAAGCTCAGAGCCTTATACATTAAATTATCGTCAGATGTGCTTATTTTAAACACCTTTTTTGCGACACTGGCAGGTCACAAATTGGTGTTGGGTCCAGAAGGCGGAGCCCCCGGAAGCTTAGGGGTTTTGGGCAATAAATAACAGTCAGATGAGAATATTTGTATACGTTATTTGTGACACTGGCAGGACACAAATTGATGTTGGGTCCAGGGGGCGGAGCCCCCAGAAGCTCAGAGGCTTTATACATTAAATTATCGTCAGATGTGCTTATTTCTTACCTTTTTTGTGACACTGGCAGGTCACGAAATGGTGTTGGGTGCACTGGGGGCGGAGCCCCCGGAAGCTCAGAGCCTCATACATTAAATTATCGTTAGATGAGCATATTTTGATATCTATGTGTGGCACTGGCAAGTCACGAATTGGTTTAGGGTCCAGGGGGCGAAGCCCCCGGAAGCACAGGGGTTTTGGGCAATAAATAACGGTCAGATGAGCATATTTCTTTTATCTATTTGTGACACTGGCAGGACACAAATTGGTGTTGGGTCCAGGGGGCGGAGCCCCCAGAAGCTTAGGGGTTTTGGGCAATAAATAACGGTCAAATGAGCATATTTTTATACGTTATTTGTGACATTGGCAGGACACAAATTGATGTTGGGTCCAGGGGGCGGAGCCATCAGAAGCTTAGAGGCTCTATAAATTAAATTATCGTCAGATGTGCTTATTTTTTACCTTTTTTTTTACACTGGCAGGTCACGAATTGGTGTGGGGTGTACAGGGGGCGGAGCCCCCGGAAGCACAGGGGTTTTGGGCAATAAATAACGGTCAGATGAGCATATTTTTATACGTTTTTTGTGACATTGGCAGGAATCAAATTGATGTTGGGTCCAGGGGGCGGAGCCCTCAGAAGCTTAGAGGCTCTATAAATTAAATTATTGTCAGATGTGCTTATTTCTTACCTTTTTTGTGACACTGGCAAGTCACGAATTGGTGTGGGGTCCAGGGGGCGCAGCCCGAAGAAGCTAAGGGGTTCTATACATTAAATTATCGTCAGACGAGTATATTTTTATACTTTATTTGTGTCACTGGCAGGACACAAATTGATGTTGGGTCCAGGGGACGGAGCCCCCATAAGCTCAGAGGCTTGTTACATTAAATTATCGTCAGATGTGCTCATTTTATACTTTATTTGTGACACTGGCAAGTCACGAATTAGTCCAGGAGTCGGAGCCCCCGGAAGCACAGGGGTTTTGGGCAATAAATAACGGTCAGATGACAATATATTTTTTATCTATTTGTAACACAGGCAGGACACAAATTGGTGTTGGGTCCAGGGGGCGGAGCCCCCGGAAGCTAACTGGTTTTGGGCAATAAATAACGGTCAGATGAGCATATTTTTATACGTTATTTTTGACATTGGCAGAACAAAAATTGATGTTGGGTCCAGGGGGCGGAGCCCCCAGAAGCCCAGAGGCTCTATACATGAAATTATCTTCAGATGTGCTTATTTCTTACCTTTTTTGTGACACTGGCAGGTCACGAATTGGTGTGGGGTGTACGGGGGGCGGAGCCCCAGGAAGCTAAGGGGTTTTGGGCAATATATAACGGTCAGATGAGCATATTTTTATGTTTATTTGTGACACTGGGAGGACACAAATAGGTGTTCGATCCAGGGGGCGGAGCCCCAAGAAGCTAAGGGGTTCTATACATTAAATTATCGTCAGATGAGCATATTTTATACTTTATTTGTTTCACTGGCAGGTCACAAATTGTTGTTGGATCCAGGGGCCGGAGCCCTAAGAAGCTTAGGGGTTCTATACATTAAATTATCGTCAGACTAGCATATTTTATACTTTATTTGTGTCACTGGCAGGTCACAAATTGGTGTTGGATCCAGGGGGTGGAGCCCCAAAAAGCTAAAGGGTTCTATATATTAAATTATTGTCAGACGAGCATATTTTATACTTTATTTGTGACACTGGCAGGATACAAATTGGTGTTGGGTCCATGGGGCGGAGCCCCCGGAAGCTAACGGGTTTTGGGCAATAAATAACGGTCAGATGAGCATATTTTTATACGTTATTTGTGACATTGGCAGAACAAAAATTGATGTTGGGTCCAGGGGGCGGAGCCCCCAGAAGCCCAGAGGCTCTATACATGAAATTATCTTCAGATGTGCTTATTTCTTACCTTTTTTATGACACTGGCAGGTCACGAATTGGTGTGGGGTGTACGGGGGGCGGAGCCCCAGGAAGCTAAGGGGTTTTGGGCAATAAATAACGGTCAGATGAGCATATTTTTATGTTTATTTGTGACACTGGGAGGACACAAATAGGTGTTCGATCCAGGGGGCGGAGCCCCAAGAAGCTAAGGGGTTCTATACATTAAATTATCGTCAGATGAGCATATTTTATACTTTATTTGTTTCACTGGCAGGTCACAAATTGTTGTTGGATCCAGGGGCCGGAGCCCTAAGAAGCTTAGGGGTTCTATACATTAAATTATCGTCAGACTAGCATATTTTATACTTTATTTGTGTCACTGGCAGGTCACAAATTGGTGTTGGATCCAGGGGGTGGAGCCCCAAAAAGCTAAAGGGTTCTATATATTAAATTATTGTCAGACGAGCATATTTTATACTTTATTTGTGACACTGGCAGAATACAAATTGGTGTTGGGTCCAGGGGGCGGAGCCCCCAGAAGCTAACGGGTTTTGGGCAATAAATAACGGTCAGATGAGCATATTTTTATACGTTATTTGTGACATTGGCAGAACAAAAATTGATGTTGGGTCCAGGGGGCGGAGCCCCCAGAAGCCCAGAGGCTCTATACATGAAATTATCTTCAGATGTGCTTATTTATTACCTTTTTGTGACACTGGCAGGTCACGAATTGGTGTGCGTGTACGGGGGGCGGAGCCCCAGGAAGCTAAGGGGTTTTGGGCAATAATTAACGGTCAGATGAGCATATTTTAATGTTTATTTGTGACACTGGGAGGACACAAATAGGTGTTCGATCCAGGGGGCGGAGCCCGAAGAAGCTAAGGGGTTCTATACATTAAATTATCGTCAGATGAGCATATTTTATACTTTATTTGTTTCACTGGCAGGTCACAAATTGTTGTTGGATCCAGGGGCCGGAGCCCTTAGAAGCTTAGGGGTTCTATACATTAAATTATCGTCAGACTAGCATATTTTATACTTCATTTGTGTCACTGGCAGGTCACAAATTGGTGTTGGGTGCGGGGCCGGAGCCCCCAGAAACTCAGGGGTTCTATACATTAAATTATCGTCAGACGAGCATATTTTATACTTTATTTGTGACACTGGCAGGACACAAATTGATGTTGGGTCCAGGGGACGGAGCCCCCATAAGCTCAGAGGCTTGTTACATTAAATTATCGTCAGACGAGCATATGTTATACTTTATTTGTGACACTGGCAGGACACAAATTGTTGTTGGATCCAGGGGCCGGAGCCCTAAGAAGCTTAGGGGTTCTATACATTAAATTATCGTCAGACTAGCATATTTTATACTTCATTTGTGTCACTGGCAGGTCACAAATTGGTGTTGGGTGCGGGGCCGGAGCCCCCAGAAACTCAGGGGTTCTATACATTAAATTATCGTCAGACGAGCTTATTTTATACTTTATTTGTGACACTGGCAAGTCACGAATTGGTCCAGGGGGCGGAGCCCCCGGAAGCACAGGGGTTTTGGGCAATAAATAACGGTCAGATGAGCATATTTTTGAAAATCTATTTGTGACACTGGCGGACACAAATTGGTGTTGGGTCCAGGGGGCGGAGCCCCCGGAAGCTAAGGGCTTTTGGGCAATAAATTATCGTAAGACGAGCATATTTTATACTTTATTTGTGTCACTGGCAGGTCAGGGGTTTTGGGCAAAAAATAACGGTCAGATGACAATATATTTTTTATCTATTTGTGACACAGGCAGGATACAAATTGGTGTTGGGTCCAGGGGGCAGAGCCCCCGGAAGCTAACGGGTTTTGGGCAATAAATAACGGTCAGATGAGCATATTTTTATACGTTATTTGTAACATTGGCAGAACAAAAATTGATGTTGGGTCCAGGGGGCGGAGCCCCCAGAAGCTCAGAGACTCTATACATGAAATTATCTTAAGATGTGCTTATTTCTTACCTTTTTTGTGACACTGGCAGGTCACGAATTGGTGTGGGGTGTACGGGGGGCGGAGCCCCAGGAAGCTAAGGGGTTTTGGGCAATAAATAACGGTCAGATGAGCATATTTTTATATTTATTTGACACTGGCAGGACACAAATTGTTGTTGGATCCAGGGGCCGGAGCCCTAAGAAGCTTAGGGGTTCTATACATTAAATTATCGTCAGACTAGCATATTTTATACTTTATTTGTGTCACTGGCAGGTCACAAATTAATGTTGGGTGCAGGGCCGGAGCCCCCAGAAACTCAGGGGTTTTATACATTAAATTATCGTCAGATGTGCATATTTTATACTTTATTTGTGACACTGGCAAGTCACCTTTTGGTGTGGGGTCCAGGGGGCGGAGCCCCTGGAAGCACAGGGGTTTTGGGCAATAAATAACGGTCAGATGAGCATATTTTTGAAAATCTATTTGTGACACTGGCGGACACAAATTGGTGTTGGGTCCAGGGGGCGGAGCCCCCGGAAGCTAAGGGCTTTTGGGCAATAAATTATCGTAAGACGAGCATATTTTATACTTTATTTGTGTCACTGGCAGGTCACAAATTAATGTTGGGTGCAGGGCCGGAGCCCCCAGAAACTCAGGGGTTTTATACATTAAATTATCGTCAGATGTGCATATTTTATACTTTATTTGTGACACTGGGAAGCACAGGGGTTTTGGGCAATAAATAATGGTCAGATGAGCATATTTTTTAAAATCTATTTGTGACACTGGCAGGACACAAATTGGTGTTGGGTCCAGGGGGCGGAGTCCCCGGAAGCTAAGGGCTTTTGGGCAATAAATAACGGTCGGATGAGCATATTTGTATACCTTCTTTGTGACACTGGCAGGACACAAATTGATATTGGGTCCAGGGAGTGGAGCCCCCAGAAGCTCAGAGGCTTTATACATTAAATTATCGTCAGATGTGCTTATTTATAACCTTTTTTGCGACACTGGCAGATCACAAATTGGTGTTGGGTCCAGGAGGCGGAGCCTCCGGAAGCTTAGGGGTTTTGGGCAATAAATAACAGTCAGATGAGAATATTTTTATACGTTATTTGTGACACTGGCAGGACACAAATTGATGTTGGGTCCAGGGGGCGGAGCCCCCAGAAGCTCAGAGGCTTTATACATTAAATTATCGTCAGATGTGCTTATTTCTTACCTTTTTTGTGACACTGGCAGGTCACGAAATGGTGTGGGGTGTTTTGGGGGCGGAGCCCCCGGAAGCTCAGAGCCTTATACATTAAATTATCGTTAGATGAGCATATTTTGATATTTATGTGTGACACTGGCAAGTCACGAATTGGTGTGGGGTCCAGGGGGCGGAGCGCGAAGAAGCTAAGGGGTTCTATACGTTAAATTATCGTCAGACGAGTATATTTTTATACTTTATTTGTGTCACTGGCAGGTCACAAATTGGTGTTGGGTGCAGAGGGCGTAGCCCCCAGAAGCTCAGTTGCTTTATACATTAAATTATCGTCAGATGTGCTTATTTCTTATCTTTTTTGTGACACTGGCTGGTCACGAATTGGTGTGGGTTCCAGGGGGCGGAGCCTCTGGAAGCAAAGGGGTTTTGGGCAATAAATAACAGTCAGATAAGCATATTTTTTTAAATCTATTTATGACACTGGCAGGACACAAATTGGTGTTGGGTCCAGGGGGCGGAGCCCCCGGGAGCTAAGGGGTTTTGGGCAATAAATAACGGGAAGATGAGCATATTTTATATCTATTTTTGACACTGGCAGGACACAAATTGGTGTTTGATCAAGGGGGCGGAGCCCCCAGAAGCTAAGGGGTTCTAAACAATAAATTATTGTCAGACGAGTATATTTTATACTTTGTTTGTGAAACTGGCAGGTCACGAATTGGTGTGGGCTGGACAGAGGGCGGAGCCCCCGGAAGGTAAGAGGTTTTGGGCAATTAATAACGGTCAGATGAGCATATTCTTTTTTGTATCTATTTGTGACACTGGCAGGACAAAAGTTCGTGTTGGGTCCAGGGGGCGGAGCCCCCGGAAGCTTAGGGGTTTTGGGCAATAAATGACGGGCAGATGAGCTTATTTTTATACGTTATTTGTGACATTGGCAGGACACAAATTGATGTTGGGTCCAGGGGGCGGAGCCCCCAGAAGCTCAGAGGCTTTATACATTAAATTATCGTCAGATGTGCTTATTTATAACCTTTTTTGCGACACTGGCAGGTCACAAATTGGTGTTGGGTCCAGAAGGCGGAGTCCCCGGAAGCTTAGGGGTTTTGGGCAATAAATAACAGTCAGATTATAATATGTGTATACGTTAATTATGACACTGGCAGGACACAAATTGATGTTGGGTCCAGGGGGCGGAGCCCCCGGAAGCTCAGAGCCTTATACATTAAATTATCGTTAGATGAGCATATTTTGATATCTATGTGTGACACTGGCAAGTCACGAAATGGTGTTGGGTGTACTGGGGGCGGAGCCCCCGGAAACACAGGGGTTTTGGGCAATAAATAACGGTCAGATGAGCATATTTCTTTTATCTATTTGTGACACTGGCAGGACCCAATTTGGTGTTGGGTCCGGGGGGGCATGGAAGCTTAGGTGTTTTGGGCAATAAATAACGGTCAGATGAGCATATTTTTATACGTTATTTGTGATATTGGCAGGACACAAATTGATGTTGGGTCCAGGCGGCGGAGCCCCCAGAAGCTCAGAGGCTCTAGACATTAAATTATCGTCAGATGTGCTTATTTCTTATCTTTTTTTGTGACACTGGCAGGTCACGAATTGGTGTGGCGTGTACAGGGGGCGGAGCCCCCGGAAGCACAGGGGTTTTGGGCAATAAATAACGGTGAGATGAGCATATTTCTTTTATCTATTTCTGACACTTGCAGGACACAAATTGGTGTTGGGTCCGAGGGGCGGAGCCCCCGGAAGCTTAGGGGTTTTGGGCAATAAAGAACGGTCAGATGAGCATATTTTTATACGTTATTTGTGACATTGGCAAGACACAAATTGATGTTGGGTCCAGGGGGCGGAGCCCCCGGAAGCTATGAGGTTTTGGGAAATAAATAACGGTCAGATGAGCATTTTTTAAATATCTATTTGAGACACTGGCAGGACACAAATTGGTGTTGGATCCAGGGGGCGGAGCCCCAAAAAGCTAAAGGGTTCTATATATTAAATTATCGTCAGACGAGCATATTTTATACTTTATTTGTGACACTGGCAGGACACAAATTGATGTTGGGTCCAGGGGACGGAGCCCCCATAAGCTCAGAGGCTTTTTACATTAAATTATCGTCAGATGTGCTTATTTCTTACCTTTTTTGTGACACTGGCAGGTCACGGATTGGTGTTGGATCCATGGGGCGGAGCCCCTTGAAGCTAAGGGGTTCTTATACATTAAATTATCGTCAGACGAGCATATTTGTATACCTTATTTGTGACACTGACAGGACACAAATTGGTGTTGGGTCAAGTGGGCGGAGCCCCCAGAAACTCAGAGGCTTTATACATTAAATTATCGTCAGATGTGCTTATTTTTAATACCTTTTTTGCGACACTGGCAGGTCACAAATTGGTGTTGGGTCCAGAAGGCGGAGCCCCCGGAAGCTTAGGGGTTTTGGGCAATAAATAACAGTCAGATGAGAATATTTGTATATGTTATTTGTGACACTGGCAGGACACAAATTGATGTTGGGTCCAGGGGGTGGAGCCCCCAGAAGCTCAGAGGCTTTATACATTAAATTATCGTCAGATGTGCTTATTTCTTACCTTTTTTGTGACACTGGCAGGTCACGAAATGCTGTTGGGTGTACTGGGGGCGGAGCCCCCGGAAGCTCAGAGCCTCATACATTAAATTATCGTTAGATGAGCATATTTTGATATCTATGTGTGGCACTGGCAAGTCACGAATTGGTGTTGGGTCCAGGGGGCGGAGCCCCCAGAAGCTTAGGGGTTTTGGGCAATAAATAACGGTCAGATGAGCATATTTTTATACGTTATTTGTGACATTGGCAGGACACAAATTGATGTTGGGTCCAGGGGGCGGAGCCCTCAGAAGCTTAGAGGCTCTATAAATTAAATTATCGTCAGATGTGCTTATTTCTTACCTTTTTTTTTACACTGGCAGGTCACGAATTGGTGTGGGGTGTACAGGGGGCGGAGCAATAAATAACGGTCAGATGAGCATATTTCTTTCATCTATTTCTGACACTTGCAGGACACAAATTGGTGTTGGGTCCGAGGGGCGGAGCCCCCGGAAGCTTAGGGGTTTTGGGCAATAAAGAACGGTCAGATGAGCATATTTTTATACGTTATTTGTGACATTGGCAAGACACAAATTGATGTTGGGTCCAGGGGGCGGAGCCCCCGGAAGCTATGAGGTTTTGGGCAATAAATAACGGTCAGATGAGCATTTTTTAAATATCTGTTTGAGACACTGGCAGGACACAAATTGGTGTTGGATCCAGGGGGCGGAGCCCCAAAAAGCTAAAGGGTTCTATATATTAAATTATCGTCAGACGAGCATATTTTATACTTTATTTGTGACACTGGCAGGACACAAATTGATGTTGGGTCCAGGGGACGGAGCCCCCATAAGCTCAGAGGCTTTTTACATTAAATTATCGTCAGATGTGCTTATTTCTTACCTTTTTTGTGACACTGGCAGGTCACGGATTGGTGTTGGATCCATGGGGCGGAGCCCCTTGAAGCTAAGGGGTTCTTATACATTAAATTATCGTCAGACGAGCATATTTGTATACCTTATTTGTGACACTGACAGGACACAAATTGGTGTTGGGTCAAGTGGGCGGAGCCCTCAGAAACTCAGAGGCTTTATACATTAAATTATCGTCAAATGTGCTTATTTTTAATACCTTTTTTGCGACACTGGCAGGTCACAAATTGGTGTTGGGTCCAGAAGGCGGAGCCCCCGGAAGCTTAGGGGTTTTGGGCAATAAATAACAGTCAGATGAGAATATTTGTATACGTTATTTGTGACACTGGCAGGACACAAATTGATGTTGGGTCCAGGGGGCGGAGCCCCCAGAAGCTCAGAGGCTTTATACATTAAATTATCGTCAGATGTGCTTATTTCTTACCTTTTTTGTGACACTGGCAGGTCACGAAATGCTGTTGGGTGTATTGGGGGCGGAGCCCCCGGAAGCTCAGAGCCTCATACATTAAATTATCGTTAGATGAGCATATTTTGATATCTATGTGTGGCACTGGCAAGTCACGAATTGGTGTTGGGTCCAGGGGGCGGAGCCCCCAGAAGCTTAGGGGTTTTGGGCAATAAATAACGGTCAGATGAGCATATTTTTATACGTTATTTGTGACATTGGCAGGACACAAATTGATGTTGGGTCCAGGGGGCGGAGCCCTCAGAAGCTTAGAGGCTCTATAAATTAAATTATCGTCAGATGTGCTTATTTCTTACCTTTTTTTTTACACTGGCAGGTCACGAATTGGTGTGGGGTGTACAGGGGGCGGAGCAATAAATAACGGTCAGATGAGCATATTTCTTTCATCTATTTCTGACACTTGCAGGACACAAATTGGTGTTGGGTCCGAGGGGCGGAGCCCCCGGAAGCTTAGGGGTTTTGGGCAATAAAGAACGGTCAGATGAGCATATTTTTATACGTTATTTGTGACATTGGCAAGACACAAATTGATGTTGGGTCCAGGGGGCGGAGCCCCCGGAAGCTATGAGGTTTTGGGCAATAAATAACGGTCAGATGAGCATTTTTTAAATATCTGTTTGAGACACTGGCAGGACACAAATTGGTGTTGGATCCAGGGGGCGGAGCCCCAAAAAGCTAAAGGGTTCTATATATTAAATTATCGTCAGACGAGCATATTTTATACTTTATTTGTGACACTGGCAGGACACAAATTGATGTTGGGTCCAGGGGACGGAGCCCCCATAAGCTCAGAGGCTTTTTACATTAAATTATCGTCAGATGTGCTTATTTCTTACCTTTTTTGTGACACTGGCAGGTCACGGATTGGTGTTGGATCCATGGGGCGGAGCCCCTTGAAGCTAAGGGGTTCTTATACATTAAATTATCGTCAGACGAGCATATTTGTATACCTTATTTGTGACACTGACAGGACACAAATTGGTGTTGGGTCAAGTGGGCGGAGCCCTCAGAAACTCAGAGGCTTTATACATTAAATTATCGTCAAATGTGCTTATTTTTAATACCTTTTTTGCGACACTGGCAGGTCACAAATTGGTGTTGGGTCCAGAAGGCGGAGCCCCCGGAAGCTTAGGGGTTTTGGGCAATAAATAACAGTCAGATGAGAATATTTGTATACGTTATTTGTGACACTGGCAGGACACAAATTGATGTTGGGTCCAGGGGGCGGAGCCCCCAGAAGCTCAGAGGCTTTATACATTAAATTATCGTCAGATGTGCTTATTTCTTACCTTTTTGTGACACTGGCAGGTCACGAAATGGTGTTGGGTGTACTGGGGGCGGAGCCCCCGGAAGCTCAGAGCCTCATACATTAAATTATCGTTAGATGAGCATATTTTGATATCTATGTGTGGCACTGGCAAGTCACGAATTGGTGTTGGGTCCAGGGGGCGGAGCCCCCAGAAGCTTAGGGGTTTTGGGCAATAAATAACGGTCAGATGAGCATATTTTTATACGTTATTTGTGACATTGGCAGGACACAAATTGATGTTGGGTCCAGGGGGCGGAGCCCTCAGAAGCTTAGAGGCTCTATAAATTAAATTATCGTCAGATGTGCTTATTTCTTACCTTTTTTTTTACACTGGCAGGTCACGAATTGGTGTGGGGTGTACAGGGGGCGGAGCCCCCGGAAGCACAGGGGTTTTGGGCAATAAATAACGGTCAGATGAGCATATTTTTATACGTTTGTTGTGACATTGGCAGGACACAAATTGATGTTGGGTCCAGGGGGCGGAGCCCTCAGAAGCTTAGAGGCTCTATAAATTAAATTATCGTCAGATGTGCTTATTTCTTACCTTTTTTGTGACACTGGCAAGTCACGAATTGGTGTGGGGTCCAGGGGGCGGAGCCCGAAGAAGCTAAGGGGTTCTATACATTAAATTATCGTCAGACGAGTATATTTTTATACTTTATTTGTGTCACTGGCAGGTCACAAATTAGTGTTGGGTGCAGAGGGCGTAGCCCCCAAAAGCTCAGTTGCTTTATACATTAAATTATCGTCAGATGTGCTTATTTCTTACCTTTTTTGTGACACTGGCAGGTCACAAATTGGTGTGAGTTCCAGGGGGCGGAGCCCTTGGAAGCACAGGGGTTTTGGGCAATAAATAACAGTCAGATGAGCATATTTTTTTTGATCTATTTATGACACTGGCAGGACACAAATCGGTGTTGGGTCCAGGGGGCGGAAGCCCAGGAAGCTAAGGGGTTTTGGGCAATAAATAACGGGAAGATGAGCATATTTTATATCTATTTGTGACACTGGCAGGTCACGAAATGGTGTTGGGTGTACTGGGGGGCGGAGCCCCGGAAGCTCAGAGCCTTATACATTAAATTATCGTCAGATGTGCTTATTTTTAATACCTTTTTTGCGACACTGGCAGGTCACAAATTGGTGTTGGGTCCAGAAGGCGGAGGCCCCGGAAGCTTAGGTGTTTTGGGCAATAAATAACAGTCAGATGAGAATATTTGTATACGTTATTTGTGACACTGGCAGGACACAAATTGATGTTGGGTCCAGGGGGCGGAGCCCCCAGAAGCTCAGAGGCTTTATACATTAAATTATCGTCAGATGTGCTTATTTCTTACCTTTTTTGTGACACTGGCAGGTCACGAAATGGTGTTGGGTGTACTGGGGGCGGAGCCCCCGGAAGCTCAGAGCCTCATACATTAAATTATCGTTAGATGAGCATATTTTGATATCTATGTGTGGCACTGGCAAGTCACGAATTGGTTTAGGGTCCAGGGGGCGAAGCCCCCGGAAGCACAGGGGTTTTGGGCAATAAATAACGGTCAGATGAGCATATTTCTTTTATCTATTTGTGACACTGGCAGGACACAAATTGGTGTTGGGTCCAGGGGGCGGAGCCCCCAGAAGCTTAGGGGTTTTGGGCAATAAATAACGGTCAGATGAGCATATTTTTATACGTTATTTGTGACATTGGCAGGACACAAATTGATGTTGGGTCCAGGGGGCGGAGCCCTCAGAAGCTTAGAGGCTCTATAAATTAAATTATCGTCAGATGTGCTTATTTTTTACCTTTTTTTTTACACTGGCAGGTCACGAATTGGTGTGGGGTGTACAGGGGGCGGAGCCCCCGGAAGCACAGGGGTTTTGGGCAATAAATAACGGTCAGATGAGCATATTTTTATACGTTTTTTGTGACATTGGCAGGAATCAAATTGATGTTGGGTCCAGGGGGCGGAGCCCTCAGAAGCTTAGAGGCTCTATAAATTAAATTATTGTCAGATGTGCTTATTTCTTACCTTTTTTGTGACACTGGCAAGTCACGAATTGGTGTGGGGTCCAGGGGGCGCAGCCCGAAGAAGCTAAGGGGTTCTATACATTAAATTATCGTCAGACGAGTATATTTTTATACTTTATTTGTGTCACTGGCAGGACACAAATTGATGTTGGGTCCAGGGGACGGAGCCCCCATAAGCTCAGAGGCTTGTTACATTAAATTATCGTCAGATGTGCTCATTTTATACTTTATTTGTGACACTGGCAAGTCACGAATTAGTCCAGGAGTCGGAGCCCCCGGAAGCACAGGGGTTTTGGGCAATAAATAACGGTCAGATGACAATATATTTTTTATCTATTTGTAACACAGGCAGGACACAAATTGGTGTTGGGTCCAGGGGGCGGAGCCCCCGGAAGCTAACTGGTTTTGGGCAATAAATAACGGTCAGATGAGCATATTTTTATACGTTATTTTTGACATTGGCAGAACAAAAATTGATGTTGGGTCCAGGGGGCGGAGCCCCCAGAAGCCCAGAGGCTCTATACATGAAATTATCTTCAGATGTGCTTATTTCTTACCTTTTTTGTGACACTGGCAGGTCACGAATTGGTGTGGGGTGTACGGGGGGCGGAGCCCCAGGAAGCTAAGGGGTTTTGGGCAATAAATAACGGTCAGATGAGCATATTTTTATGTTTATTTGTGACACTGGGAGGACACAAATAGGTGTTCGATCCAGGGGGCGGAGCCCCAAGAAGCTAAGGGGTTCTATACATTAAATTATCGTCAGATGAGCATATTTTATACTTTATTTGTTTCACTGGCAGGTCACAAATTGTTGTTGGATCCAGGGGCCGGAGCCCTAAGAAGCTTAGGGGTTCTATACATTAAATTATCGTCAGACTAGCATCTTTTATACTTTATTTGTGTCACTGGCAGGTCACAAATTGGTGTTGGATCCAGGGGGTGGAGCCCCAAAAAGCTAAAGGGTTCTATATATTAAATTATTGTCAGACGAGCATATTTTATACTTTATTTGTGACACTGGCAGGATACAAATTGGTGTTGGGTCCATGGGGCGGAGCCCCCGGAAGCTAACGGGTTTTGGGCAATAAATAACGGTCAGATGAGCATATTTTTATACGTTATTTGTGACATTGGCAGAACAAAAATTGATGTTGGGTCCAGGGGGCGGAGCCATAGGGTTAGGGTTAGGGTTAGGGTTAGGGTTAGGGTTAGGGTTAGGGTTAGGGTTAGGGTTAGGGTTAGGGTTAGGGTTAGGGTTAGGGTTAGGGTTAGGGTTAGGGTTAGGGTTAGGGTTAGGGTTAGGGTTAGGGTTAGGGTTAGGGTTAGGGTTAGGGTTAGGGTTAGGGTTAGGGTTAGGGTTAGGGTTAGGGTTAGGGTTAGGGTTAGGGTTAGGGTTAGGGTTAGGGTTAGGGTTAGGGTTAGGGTTAGGGTTAGGGTTAGGGTTAGGGTTAGGGTTAGGGTTAGGGTTAGGGTTAGGTTAGGGTTAGGGTTAGGGTTAGGGTTAGGGTTAGGGTTAGGGTTAGGGTTAGGGTTAGGGTTAGGGTTAGGGTTAGGGTTAGGGTTAGGGTTAGGGTTAGGGTTAGGGTTAGGGTTAGGGTTAGGGTTAGGGTTAGGGTTAGGGTTAGGGTTAGGGTTAGGGTTAGGGTTAGGGTTAGGGTTAGGGTTAGGGTTAGGGTTAGGGTTAGGGTTAGGGTTAGGGTTAGGGTTAGGGTTAGGGTTAGGGTTAGGGTTAGGGTTAGGGTTAGGGTTAGGGTTAGGGTTAGGGTTAGGGTTAGGGTTAGGGTTAGGGTTAGGGTTAGGGTTAGGGTTAGGGTTAGGGTTAGGGTTAGGGTTAGGGTTAGGGTTAGGGTTAGGGTTAGGGTTAGGGTTAGGGTTAGGGTTAGGGTTAGGGTTAGGGTTAGGGTTAGGGTTAGGGTTAGGGTTAGGGTTAGGGTTAGGGTTAGGGTTAGGGTTAGGGTTAGGGTTAGGGTTAGGGTTAGGGTTAGGGTTAGGGTTAGGGTTAGGGTTAGGGTTAGGGTTAGGGTTAGGGTTAGGGTTAGGGTTAGGGTTAGGGTTAGGGTTAGGGTTAGGGTTAGGGTTAGGGTTAGGGTTAGGGTTAGGGTTAGGGTTAGGGTTAGGGTTAGGGTTAGGGTTAGGGTTAGGGTTAGGGTTAGGGTTAGGGTTAGGGTTAGGGTTAGGGTTAGGGTTAGGGTTAGGGTTAGGGTTAGGGTTAGGGTTAGGGTTAGGGTTAGGGTTAGGGTTAGGGTTAGGGTTAGGGTTAGGGTTAGGGTTAGGGTTAGGGTTAGGGTTAGGGTTAGGGTTAGGGTTAGGGTTAGGGTTAGGGTTAGGGTTAGGGTTAGGGTTAGGGTTAGGTTAGGGTTAGGGTTAGGGTTAGGGTTAGGGTTAGGGTTAGGGTTAGGGTTAGGGTTAGGGTTAGGGTTAGGGTTAGGGTTAGGGTTAGGGTTAGGGTTAGGGTTAGGGTTAGGGTTAGGGTTAGGGTTAGGGTTAGGGTTAGGGTTAGGGTTAGGTTAGGGTTAGGGTTAGGGTTAGGGTTAGGGTTAGGGTTAGGGTTAGGGTTAGGGTTAGGGTTAGGGTTAGGGTTAGGGTTAGGGTTAGGGTTAGGGTTAGGGTTAGGTTAGGGTTAGGGTTAGGGTTAGGGTTAGGGTTAGGGTTAGGGTTAGGGTTAGGGTTAGGGTTAGGGTTAGGGTTAGGGTTAGGGTTAGGGTTAGGGTTAGGGTTAGGGTTAGGGTTAGGGTTAGGGTTAGGGTTAGGGTTAGGGTTAGGGTTAGGGTTAGGGTTAGGGTTAGGGTTAGGGTTAGGGTTAGGGTTAGGGTTAGGGTTAGGGTTAGGGTTAGGGTTAGGGTTAGGGTTAGGGTTAGGGTTAGGGTTAGGGTTAGGGTTAGGGTTAGGGTTAGGGTTAGGGTTAGGGTTAGGGTTAGGGTTAGGGTTAGGGTTAGGGTTAGGGTTAGGGTTAGGGTTAGGGTTAGGGTTAGGGTTAGGGTTAGGGTTAGGGTTAGGGTTAGGGTTAGGGTTAGGGTTAGGGTTAGGGTTAGGGTTAGGGTTAGGGTTAGGGTTAGGGTTAGGGTTAGGGTTAGGGTTAGGGTTAGGGTTAGGGTTAGGGTTAGGGTTAGGGTTAGGGTTAGGGTTAGGGTTAGGGTTAGGGTTAGGGTTAGGGTTAGGGTTAGGGTTAGGGTTAGGTTAGGGTTAGGGTTAGGGTTAGGGTTAGGGTTAGGGTTAGGGTTAGGGTTAGGGTTAGGGTTAGGGTTAGGGTTAGGGTTAGGGTTAGGGTTAGGGTTAGGGTTAGGGTTAGGGTTAGGGTTAGGGTTAGGGTTAGGGTTAGGTTAGGGTTAGGGTTAGGGTTAGGGTTAGGGTTAGGGTTAGGGTTAGGGTTAGGGTTAGGGTTAGGGTTAGGGTTAGGGTTAGGGTTAGGGTTAGGGTTAGGGTTAGGGTTAGGGTTAGGGTTAGGGTTAGGGTTAGGGTTAGGGTTAGGGTTAGGGTTAGGGTTAGGGTTAGGGTTAGGGTTAGGGTTAGGGTTAGGGTTAGGGTTAGGGGTTAGGGTTAGGGTTAGGGTTAGGGTTAGGGTTAGGGTTAGGGTTAGGGTTAGGGTTAGGGTTAGGGTTAGGGTTAGGGTTAGGGTTAGGGTTAGGGTTAGGGTTAGGGTTAGGGTTAGGGTTAGGGTTAGGGTTAGGGTTAGGGTTAGGGTTAGGGTTAGGGTTAGGGTTAGGGTTAGGGTTAGGGTTAGGGTTAGGGTTAGGGTTAGGGTTAGGGTTAGGGTTAGGGTTAGGGTTAGGGTTAGGGTTAGGGTTAGGGTTAGGGTTAGGTTAGGGTTAGGGTTAGGGTTAGGGTTAGGGTTAGGGTAGGGTTAGGGTTAGGGTTAGGGTTAGGGTTAGGGTTAGGGTTAGGGTTAGGGTTAGGGTTAGGGTTAGGGTTAGGGTTAGGGTTAGGGTTAGGGTTAGGGTTAGGGTTAGGGTTAGGGTTAGGGTTAGGGTTAGGGTTAGGGTTAGGGTTAGGGTTAGGGTTAGGGTTAGGGTTAGGGTTAGGGTTAGGGTTAGGGTTAGGGTTAGGGTTAGGGTTAGGGTTAGGGTTAGGGTTAGGGTTAGGGTTAGGGTTAGGGTTAGGGTTAGGTTA